>VWZI01022036.1:114454-152082 GCA_013396835.1 Psilopogon haemacephalus | reverse complement strand
AAAAAAAAAAAAAAAAAAGACAGCTTGGTAACAATGACAACCAAGCACCCTGTGTGTGCTCCAAACCATTCCCTCCCCAAGCCAGCTGCTCCTTCCTCAATCATCCCAAAACAAGTAAGTAAAGCAGGCAACAACGGCAACTTCTCTTAGCAGGTACCCAAACCCAGACTGCCTACTGCAGCCACCCAGTTCCCAAGCAGTTTTGGTCAGATCAGTGTCCTTGGTGCTAAATGAAGGTAGCCTATTTGCAGAACTGGCTATGTTCCTTGTTGATACAGACACACTTGGATAAATGGAAATGAAGCCTCAGAAGGCTGCTTTGAAATATACACAAAATACACACCCGCACACACGAACACCTTTTCATCCCTCGCACAATGCATTGGTGATTGTAATACCCTCCCTTGAGAGAAGGGCAGCACAAAGCTGCCTTGGCCCCAGAAGAACTGACTAGAGCAAACAGTACTCTGGAAGGGAAAGGAGGAGGAGAAGAGGTTTCCACACTAGCAGCTTCAGGCATATACCAGTGCTGAATTTAAGGGCACTGTCATTCTGGGTTCTCTGTACAGTTAACTGCATGAAGGCTGTGCTGCAACAGGTGCTGGTCCTACCACCACTATGTGCATAGTAGATTTACCTATTTCAGACCTCCCCAAATTCTATTGCTCTGTTCAAACTGCTGAACTGCTTAAAAACTAAGTTCTCATAATGAACGTTTTAGTCATCAGCATACTCAAGCTGGTGAGGAGAAGATGCTTCCTTTGAATTGTGTACAGGGCAAGCCAATGTTTTAATGTTAATCAAATGTCAGAGACTCAACAAGCATATTTTCCCATTTCATTGCTGTCTAAGTCTGCAATGCATGTGAGATTTCAATTTATCTTGCTGCTGATTTTTAAAATTTTATGCAGAATAAGCTTACAGTGAATTTCCAGCTAGAATTTTTGTTTTCAATGTGTAAAGCCACATCTTCCTAAAAAGCCCAAAACAGCAAAACCAGCATAGATATATCATAGACTTTAAATATTGTAAGAGACCTATCAAATAATATAATTTTATTTGGCTGCCGCCTTCACTTTATTTCCTAGTAACCTACTCTGGGTTAAATCTCTGTGCTGCAGCTGGCAGCCTTGAGCTGATGGCAAACCGCCTTTGCAGAAAGTTGGACGCCTAGAAAGTAATTAATTTCATTTAAATTAGGTGATTCTCCCCCTCTACTCCACTCTGGTGAGATCTCACTTTGAATACTGCATCCAATTTTGGAGCCCCTATTAGAAGAAAGGTATGGACATGCTGGAGTGTGTCCAGAGAAGGGCCACAAGGATGATCAGAGGACTGGAGCTCCTCTGCTGCGAGGACAGGCTGAGACAGTTGGAGCTGTTCAGTCTGGAGAACAGAAGACTGTGAGGAGACCTCCTTGTGGCCTTCCAATATCTGAGGGAGGGCTACAAGAAAGCTGCTGAGGGATTTTTTAGTGATAGACCTAGGAGGAATGGAGCAAAACTAGAAGTGGGTAGATTCAGATTGGATGTTAGGAGGAAGTTCTTCAGCATGAAAGTGGTGAGACACTGGAAGAGGTTGCCGAGGAAAGTGGTGGAAGCCTCATCCTTCGATGTTTGTACGGCCAGGCTGGATATGGCTCTGGGTAACCTGATCTAGAGTGAGGTGTCCCTGCCCCTGTCAGGGAGATTGGAACTGGATGAGGTCACTTCCAACCTTGACAATTCTGTGATTCTGTAAATTCTAGCTGTCTGCATCCTAAGCTGATCAGGTAGACACCCTCTATAATCAAGAAAGAGGCATAGGTACATCCAGGGATGGAGTCATTCTACACTCAGGTTTAGTTTGAATACCAAAAGAGCTTAACTGCCAGGTGTTTGCCTAAAAATTTGGGCCATGGCCACAGACAAGCAGGCTCCTGCTCTAAATTATTAAATATCAGGAGAGATCAGAATAATTTATTTACTTCCATATTGGTAACAATACACACTACTCTGCTGGTTCCTTCAGGATTGCTGCCTCAGTGACCAGGTAGGAACTTGAGGTGGTCTGTACCTACACAACAAGGACATTCCCCAGGTTGCCTATCCAAAGTCTGACAGTGTTGAGTAGATAGCTGCCCCCATAAGCCTACTTACTGTGGCCATTTTGTTCCCAGTCCACCCAGAAGGGCCCAAGAGCCTGCCTTGTTCCTGATATTTTTTAACTGCTTCATACTTCTCTCCCTCTCTGATTTTTTTTTTTGTTTGTTTGTTTGCTTTGTAGTATTTGATTCAGGGCAATGATGGGGTTACAGTACAGAGCAAGATGTAGGACATTGGGTTCAAGGGATCTTTGGTTTGACCTGGTGGGATTGCAGTCTTTTCTCAATGTTCAAAGTCAAGTTGTCAGTTGATTTTAGGATACCCAAGAGATTTCTGAAAAGGCAAAAAAATCAGATCCTAATTCTGTGGACTTGGGTGGTAGGTACTACAAAATCATATGGGTGTCTGAGGTCTAAATTCATCACTCCTCCTGTGAAACCTGATTGTGTTAGTAACTGAGCCAAGAGGAGTACAAGTCTGGAAAAGCAGGAGGGTGGAACTCCAGCATTTCTGAAGGAGGTGTCCTTGACTTCCGTAGAGCCAGGATTTTACTTGCTTAGATTTTCCCTTTCTCACACTAGGGAAACCAGAGAGTGTAAGAAGTAACAAGTCACAGCGTTGAGCGGATGCGTAGGGCTACTTTTCCACGCAATTGCTCTTTCAGAGTTTATACTTGGGAAAGCATTTGGATGTAAACTGCAATGCAAAACCTTTCAGTCTTGCAGGGATAAATTTACATAAATAATATGCCTTTCTATACTGCAGGGCAGAGGAGAGACTGCCTCAGGATAGGAAGATAGTGTTGCAGATCTTTTGGTTACAGGTGGCTGTTTTTTCACAACTTCCTCTGGCTTGTGTGCTGGAATATGGCAGATTTGGATGGGCATTTGGTTTAATGTGCCACGGGCTTCGGTTAAAATAGAATTCATGAAAACATCCAAACTCTGCTGCACACTGAAAATTAAAGGGAAAAGATTAAAGGAATTGCTGTTCTATGTTGACAAATTAAGTGTTACCATGGATACCCTGGTCTGTTTATAGCAATAATAATAAATATTTTCAATTCACACTGTGTTTTTTGTCTCAAAGAGTCCCCAGGTGGTTTACAAATGACATACATGGATTGCTTTACATGACACTGAGCTACAGCCACAAAAATTGCCTAATAACCTATATTGGTACTGCCTGGCAGTGGAAGGTAGAAAATGTACTGTACCCTGAGTGCATCTGTAGGGGTTGTTTGGGAAAGCAGAATTCAAATGACAGACCTGAAATCTAGCCAAGAGTTGAAGAGCAAAATGCAAAGAATCAGACAGGATCAGGTATTGGGTTGCTGATATGATTTGGTA
This sequence comes from Psilopogon haemacephalus, assembly GCA_013396835.1. Classification (NCBI taxonomy): domain Eukaryota; kingdom Metazoa; phylum Chordata; class Aves; order Piciformes; family Megalaimidae; genus Psilopogon; species Psilopogon haemacephalus. The sequence continues at coordinate 148,649 of VWZI01022036.1, read as the reverse complement.
GTTCTTTGAGCAGATGGATTAAACTTTTACTACAGCTAGGAAGGAAACGTTTCCTTCTTGAAAAACTTGCAGGTCAAAACCTTTCCCTTTTCACCCTTAGCTGAGTACCTTTGCAGTTTTGGAGGTGGAGAGAATCCTGCTGCAAGCAGCCAGTTTAGGGATCTCTCCAGAAGTGGGGCAGAGATCTGAGTTTGGTCACTTGGCCCTGCTGAGTGGCTGACTTTACCCCTCCTGGGAGGGTTGTTCAATTTGTAATAATTTGATAAGCTTATTTAGGTTAATTATTTACATTATGATTGGCTGGGTGTCGAACAAGGTATCATTGCAAGGTAACTGGGGTGTGCACAGCCAGTGAACGGCTGGGTCATGCTCTCTGGCCATCTGTACAAAGTAGCTGCAGTCCCAGCAAAGCAAATTAGAAACGATCTGGATAGAACTGCTAATACATCCCTCCTGCTTCCAGCACGAATACACGATCCAAGCCAGGAAGCAAGGGAGACTCTGTCTGCTCATCTCTTTTCTAAAAGATAATTTCTCCTGGAGCTAAGAAAGTTGACTGAAACTTCATTATGCTCACTGACATCTTCCTGGAATTTTTCTTCATGAATCAATGTTTTAATGGCTTAAGGAAGAAAATGAGTCATCAAAGAAATAGAGGAAGAAATCCCCCCAAACGTGACAGTTCCAGACCTTCCCTTTAGATGACATTCAGCTTTCTGCTTTCTAGACACAGCGTGAGTAATTCTCTGTGCTTTTGCGTTCTTAGGCAGAACGTTAGTGCTTATGTGACCTATATAACCAGTGACAGGGAAAATTATTCCTTACACACACTTTACACTCAGACTGTTTTTCTATGTTGTTTAGAGGAGGCAGATACCTGATAGAGTCCAGTAAACTGTTTGAGAATTCCTCATTTCAGTGACTACCTTGATATTAGCAACTCTTAAATTCCTGAGCTGCGCTTATCCAACCTTCCAACGTGAAATAATTGCAGGTGCAACATTGCTATCAAAGTTACATCTAAGTAGTCATTTCACACTTTGGTCTTGAAGGGCCAAGAAGCCTGCAAGACTAGGTCTTCTTTCCTATAAAAACAATCTCCCTCACTACTAATGGCTTTTTCTTAATGAACTTATTATTGATCATGCAAATAATTAAAATAATTGTTAACAAAGAAGAGCTTTTTGGTTGAGGCTCTTCACTGGGCCAAAACTAAGTGGGATTTAAATTAACTGCTGGAGTTAATTTGTGAGTCTCTTCCATCTTTTGAGGAGAAGGACTTTCAGAAGTGCAACATTTCTATCTGACTTAAGCTTTTGTTGTTGTAGGGCTGAGGTTTATACTTTAAACACAGGCCAGGTTTGTAGATATTTTGTAAACCTTTTGGTGTGTGTTGGGCGAGCTTTTAGCAAACTGTGGCAGTCTTCCTGAAACTTACTGTTTCCATGGGGTTTCCTCCCAAAAACACAAAACTTGATGAATTTACCTGTAATTTCATTTTATGCTTGGGAATCTGAAAAATTGGAGTACTTTGATACCACACTTCCATATTAACATGCAATACAGGAAAAATAAAAGGATTGCACCATTTTCATAGAATCATATATGGGTGTGGTTAGAAAGGTCATCTGTAAGGTTGTCTAAAAGCCTACAGCTGTAGGGTGAGACATCTACCCGACTAGGTTGTTCAAGGCCCCATTTAATTTACCTTTGAACAGTTTTAGAATTGAAGCCTCCACTGCAACTCAGGGCAACCTGTTCCATGCCTCACCACCCTTATAGGGAAGAATTCTGCCTTAATATCTAATCTAAATCTAGCTCCTTCCACCTTGAAGCTGCTATCCCTCATCCTATTGCTACATGCCTTTTGTACTGAAAGGCTGCAATAAGATCTCTGGAATCTTCTCTTCTTCAGGTTGAACAACTCCAACTCTCCCAGCCTTTCTTTGCAGGAGAGGTGCTTTAGCCCTCTGATCATCTTTGTGGTCCTTCGCTGGACTCACTCTAACAGTTCTATGTCCCTCTTGCATCAGGGGCTGTAGAGCTTGACACTACTGCAGCTGCAGTCTCACCAGTGCAGAGTAGAAGGGGAGAATCACCTCCCTTGACTTGCTGGCTACACTTCTGGGCTGCATCAGGATGTGGTTGGCTTTTGGGACTGCAGCTGTACAGTGTCAGCTCATGTTGAGCTTCTCACAAGCCATCGCTCCTGAGTCCTTCTTGGGACAGCTCTCCATCCATTCTCCATCCAGCCTATATTTGTGCTTAGGATTGCCCTGACCCATTTGCAGGACCTTGAACTTGGCCTTGTTGAACTTCATGCAGCTAACGGTGGCCTACCACCCAAGCCTGCTGTGGTTTCTCTGGATGATGTCCTTCCCCTGCAGCATGTTGACTGAAACACACAGCTTGGTGTTAGTGAACTTGCTGAGGATGTGCTCAATGCCACTGACAAAGATGTGCAACAGTATCCCTGACCTCCAGGGAACACTGCTTGTCACTTGTCTCCACTTAAACATCAAGCCACTGACTGCTACTCTTCAAGTGTGATTATTAAGCCAATTCCTTACCCACTGAGTTGTCCACCTGTCAAACCCATGTCGTGGGGGACAGACTGGTTAGATGACATCAGTTGCTCTTCCCTGTCCATCAATGCTGTTATCCCATCATAGAAGGTCACCAAATTTGTCAGATGCTATTTGCAATTGGTGAAGCCATGTTGGCTGCTACCCATCACCTCCTCACTTTTACTGTGCCTTAGCCTCAGACCTCTCAGATGCTTTTGCTGCTTTCCCACCATCAGCAGCTCCATGTGATCTCCATATGGTTCCAGAGCCTCCTCCCTGCCCGCTCCTGAAGGCAACAGTAAAAAGTTTTTGTGGAATGGGATCGTTAAGATATCGGCTGTGCTTTCTTGGATGCTTATTTATAAACATTTGGCTTGCTGCTAGCCTTCTGTGAAAACTTTGCCAGGCTTACCTCTAATTTTTGTCTGTTGATAGGACAGGGGTGATTTGCCTGCCTCTTTCAGCTGTCTGAGTTTTAAAAACATCATTGGGTAAAACAGCTGCAGAGAGGATTTTACAAGCCATGTGAAATACCAGGAGGAGGAAGAGCTCTAAAGACTTTTGTGTGTGTGTGTACATTTGGCTCTGTTTACCATCATTACTGCTAAATTACTTTTTGTTGTTTTCCCACAATCACTTAACGCTCTTAGAGATAATCTCTTGTGTTCTGCTGTCAGTTGTGCTTCCAGAGACTTGCCGTTAGTGTAAGTAGTAGATGACTGATGGTGTACTGTAATGTTGGGGTGATTCATTGTATCTCAAACGATTAAAACATTCTGCTTGTATTTGAAGGGCTGAAATCCGTGCACAATTTGCTGCAAGTCAGAAATGCCCCTGAGCAAGGGGAGTCAGAAGCAGGGGCTGCAGCATAGCAGGCAATACAAGGAGCGTCAGTGGGTAGATCATAGCAAAATCTAACCCTTCATCTTTGTTCAGTTGTGTGCTGACTCCTACACGAGGATTCGACAGATAGAGCTGGCTTATTGACTCGTTAGTCTTGCACTAATTGACTGCCGATTTAGATACCGGAGCCTCTACCCAGCAGTTAAACTCCGAGTAGGCACATCGGTAACATGCCACTGAGAGTGTTTGGGGGAGGAGAAACCTGCTGGGTGCATGCCTCCTGGATTCGGCTCCCCGCGCCGGGAGATGTGTGAGGTTGGCTGTGCGAGCTGTCAGCGGCAGAGATCCGAGGGCAGCTGAGAGCCAGCTCAAGCGCTCTGCTGCCAGGCGGCGAGAGAAAGGCTGGTGCTGAAAGTACAAGCTGGCAGGATCATGACAGAGCCAAGCAGCAGAAAGGAAGGATTTAAAAAATGCCGGAGTGCTACTTTCAGCATCGATGGCTATAGCTTTACAATCGGTGAGCCTGATTTAGTTCCTTTTCTTTCCTTCATCGCTTCTGTTCTCCTTCTGTCCTCTCGGTCTTTGCAGCTCCACTAAGTACAGGTAAAAGACAGCTGTTGCCAATTGCCTTTTGTTGATATATGCCTTTAAAATATATAGGTGTCCTACAACTTTTGTCTGGGTTGGTTTCCCATCCTGCCTTCCGTATTTTCTTCCAAGAACCACGTTTGATACGCAGCCCTGCTAAATCCTTTCTCTGGGTTTTGGCAGGAGTTCACAGAGACGCCTGCAAAACTTTGTTTTGGACCTTATCTCAGGAAAGCCTGGGCTTCAGGATTGCAGATTTCCAACTGGCTAGCTGTTTCCTTCCGATGAGCCTGGAACACAGCCCTTGGGAGCCCTGGCTTTGTTTCCAGTATTTCTTTCTCTATTTAGCCAGCTTTTCCAAATTCTGTAACCTTTTGCCTTTTCTTGGTTTGTGCAAAGATATGTGCAACAGTTTTGTTTTCTCTCACAAAGCAAAATTGCTGGGGCAGGGAGCGATGCAAGGAGAGATTAAGATTTTTATGAGTGGTGGTTGTGGCTGGTTGAAGGGTCCATTTCATTGTTTGTGTTCACTGTCTTCTCAAAGCGACAGGTGTCTGTGTTTTTCCAAGAGACTTGCTGTGCAGAGTTAAAATCTGAGGATTCCCTGGGCAGGCTGCTTTGCAAAGATTCTGTATGTCACTAGGCTGTTCTAAAAATCCCAACAGATCTTGGAAGCAAAGCAAGCTTACATCTCATTTTAATTTATAGATGAAACCTGAGTTAAATTATATCCTTAACTTATCATAATCAATCAATATGGGTTTCCATTCATACCTTTAAGATGACAGGGATCCTGCTTCCTTGCAGTGAAATCAGGAAAGTTTTTTTCCTGATGTGTTCCATTGCAATGGGGTCGTGGTTTCACCTAAGAATGATGGGTACCAGCTTTTATTGGTGCAGAAGGAGATACCTGTTTATTCCCCTGCTTTATGGAAAACTTGTTTTGCAATCACTAACATCATGCAAACAATAAACCTGCTGAAATGAAGAGATGGAGATGTATGTTTCATTAATTTTTCTTCATGTAGCCAGCTGTTGATGTGCATACAGCATTTTAAAGGTGAAAGTGCCAGGCAAGTGCTACTTCTCAGATTTCTTTCTCTACTAGGAAGGTGGTAGTCCCTCCAGCAGCTTAAACTGCAACATGCTCACTTTTGAACTTCCTGTCTTAATCTCTCCCCAGCTCAGCATCATTACTAACAGTGTTATTTCATCGGTTTGTGCCAGTCTGGAGGATAAACATTTCCTCTTTGAGCTAGGCACATTAGGCATAGTCATAAATGTTTATCATCTTCAGATCATTATTTTCTGTTTGTTTGTTCATGAACAATCTAAGAGGATTGCTGTTTTTTGATGTTTTGCTCTCTTTAGTGCTACTCATGCTCACAAAACAACCAGACCAAATTTTGTATCAAATTACTCAGTCTTAGACTTGCAGCTTCTTCAGCTTCTTAGGAGAGTTGTTGCATAGGAGTTCCTGTGCTATTTTCTTCTGTTTGGTGCACACAACCAACGTATTGGATTCTGTGATCTGTGCATTATATAACATTTCTTTTTATATCTGGACAAGCATGCACTGGATTGACTCAGAGAGCCATGAAAACTTTGTAAACATGCTATCTAGTATTACCAGCACTGTGGCAGACAGACCTGAATGATTCATGTGTTTATTTATCTTTATCCTGAAGAAAATGAACTTATCCAAAAGATCTTCCAGCAACATCAATGTGTTAAGGATGGGCTTAAATGTAGTCTTTTTCTTTTTTTTTCCTCCATCAAATGAGGCTTCTGTGCAGGTGTCTGGTTAAGAAGTTTTCTGAGAACTCCTTCTCTGGAAGCTTTTCCCTCTCTGGAGACTTTCAAAGGCTGCCTGGATGCATTCCTCTGTGAACTACACTAGTTGATCCTGCCTTGTCATGGGGGTTGGACTTTATGATCTCTGGAAGTCCCTTTCAACCTCTTAAGGTTCTGTGATTCTGCATCTGCTATTGAAGTGTCATCTGTGAGAGAAGGTAGATACTCTTGTGGTGCAGAGTCACATCAGGTTGAGAGAAATTAGTAAAAGACAATATTTTGCAGTAATTCACTCTTGTACTAAGTGCTAAGAAAGGTGTTTTGCAAAATGACACTTACAATGAAACAATGATAATTTTAATGAAAGTCTTGGGCCTAACATCAAACTTGAAGGCATGTGGGCATGGAAGAAGGCTGGTGCAAGAAGGGCTCCTTGCTGGTGGCTTGCAGTTAGGTAGCCTTGTGTGTCTGGAAATTATAGAATCATGGAATGGTTTAGGTTGGAAGGGACCTCAAAGCTCATCTAGTTCCAACCCCCCTGTGCCATAGGCAGGGACACCTCCCACTAGATCAGGTCACTCAAGGCCTCATCCAGCCTGGCCTTGAACACCTCCAGAGAGGGAGCAGCCACAACCTCCCTGGGCAACCTGTGCCAGTATCTCACCACATTCACTGTAAAAAACTTCCTCCTACCATCTAGTTTAAATCTACCCTCTTCCAGTTTAGACGCATTACCCCTTGTCCTGTCATTACAAGATCTTGTCAATAGTCCCTCCCCACCCTTTTTGGAGGCCCCTTTCAGATACTGGAAGGCTACTATAAGGTCTCCTGGAAGCCTCTTCTCCAGACTGAAGAGCCCTAACTCTTGTAGCTTGTCCTCATAGCAGAGCTTTTCTGGCCCTCCTCTGGACTTGCTCCAACAGTTCCATGTCCTTGTGTTGGGGGCTCCAGAACTGCACACAGTACTCCAGGTGGGGTCTGACAAGAGCAGAGTAAGGAGGGAGAATCACCTCCCTTGCCCTGCTGGTCAGCATCTGTTCAGACACTCGTGCAACCTAGAGCAGCTTCCAATCAGACCACTCTGATTTTCACTTTGGTTGCTTACAGCACTGAGAGTGGGACAGGAGACTTCACAGATCCCTGCAAGAGAAAGGGATGCACCATACCAAAAAGCAAATGTATGTCAACACCTGAAAGCTTGCTTCTGTGTGAAGAAGCTGTAAATCCCTTTTCCCCAGGTCCTATCCTTTTGATGGAGACCCTGAGGAGCACTGAGGTGTGCTGGTCTATGCCCACTGAAGATTTCTGTGTGGCTTTCAATATTCTGCTTTCAGGGCCTTCTTTGCACTAGTAGCAGGTAAAGGGGTTGCAAAGAGAGTACAGTGGAGTCACAGTGAGCCATTCAGTGGGATCACTCAGGACACGAATAATGTGATTTAGTTTGCTCTACAAAGTTTGATGTATCTCAGGTGAAGACTTCAAGTTCTTTATTTGCCAGGGTCTATGTCAGTGAATTTCAGAGTCAATGAAGTCTTGTATACACAATCTATTGTGTCTGAGTTTGATCTAATTTTCCTTCACTAAAACTAAAGCAGGAATGAATGGTAGCTGAACTTAAAATAGAAGAAATTAAGAGTTAAGGTAAGTTGTGTTTTTTTTCTTTTGTTCTGCATCTTGTCTCATCGCTTCTGTGAGAGTTAAAGGCTATTAAATCTGAATGCCAGAGTGTTACTGACTTTGCTGCTGTAATTGACTGAAGGTGCAAGACAGAGAAACATCCACTGTTTTCAAACCTGAGGAAAAAAATGGTAAACACAAACATTAGCAAGAGGATATTTTCTTTCTTCATTTACCACCTTCCTATGACTAAGAGCTAATTTCATTAACACTCCCACTCTCTGATTTTCATATCCAGAAGCACCTGGCAACACTGTTTTGTCCCATCCAAGGTATCTAATAAATTCATTTTTGTAGATTAGAATGAAATGAAGTGATAGCGACTTCTGCTGTAACTCAGGTGTTACATAGAGAGGAGGGATGTGGCACTGAGCAGCCTAGCTTGTAGCAGTTGTTCACAAACCTTGCAGGAGAATTTCTTTAGGAGGACCCCATCTCCATTTCATGCACAAAAGCTTTTTCTTCTAGTTATTACCGAAGTTTGAGTTTTGCTTGGTAGTGCTTTTGAGCCTTCTCCTGAATTAAATATTTTTTTTCTTTTTAAAAAATGTTGCTGGAGTTTCTCTAGTCATAGTAACAGTTCAGTACTTGAAACCCATTTGAACATCCCTTTCACTCTCACAGGTAGAACAGCCCAAGTAGATCTTGCTGGCCCCTTTGACAGGTGTATTCATCAGTACCTTCTGTATTTTAGTTACGGAAAACACTGTCTGAAGAGGTGCATGCACTTTGTTGGTCTGGTAAAGGTTGGAAGCAGATTATATTTTGAACTCAGCTTTGTTAGGATAAGGGTAAAAAACACCTTCACCTTGGTCGTGTGCTTAACTTTTAATGAAAATGCTCTCAAGAGAGTAACAGAGATTCCACAGCAGCATTTAGGAATTGAACAGACAGGAATGGGCTCTTGAATGTTGTAGGCTGAAGTCAGTGAGTTGTGGCTGAGGGAGCTGGAGTTGTTCAGCCTGGAGAAGAGGAGGCTCAGGGGAGACCTTACTGCTCTCTACAACCACCTGAAAGGAGGCTGTAGCCAGGTAGGGGCTGGTCTCTTCTTCCAGGCACCCAGAGATGGAACAAGAGGGCACAGTCTCAAGCTGTGCCAGGACAGGTTTAGGATGGATGTTAGGGAGAAGTTCTTCACAGAAAGGGTGATTGGCATTGGAATGGGCTGCCCGGGAAGGTGGATTTCAAAGGTCTCTTCCAACCTGGTTAATTCTGTGTTCTAACCATACAGATGATTCCTCCAGAGTACGAGAGGGTACAAGGAGTTGAACAGTCCAGCCCAGTGGGTGGGCACAGGAAATTCTGTTATTCCATTGCCAGAAGGCCTGCATCTCCACTTTTAGAAGGGAACAGCAGCACAAGCTGTCCCTTTCCCTTCTTCTCTTTCACTCTGTCCCTTCCCAGCAGGCTCCCTTGTCTGCTACACATGAGAGCAGCGCCTGGAGCAGCCTGGCTGAGATCTGGAGCTGGCAAGCTAAATTTCAAGCTGCACCACTTGGGTTTGGTATTGATGGGGGAGAGCGTAGAGAGGCATGATGAGAGGGTCATCTGAAGCCTGGGGTTTTGGCCTGGTTTGGAGGGAGGTTGTGTGAAGCTGTGGCCTAGGGAGGTTCTTGGATAACTGTGGCCAAGGTGAACTATGGATTTTTGTGTATTTTATATGCTTTGCACTGTAGTATGTAGTTATGGAGAGCACTTCCATTTAAACTTTTCCAATTCTATCCAACCCTGTGTGGAGTGGTTTTCTTTAACTCCTTCAGGAAGGGTTAAAGAGCTCTGTCTCCCTCCTTAAACCAAGACATTTTTTTTTTTTCTGGAAATAAACTAGAGAAATAAGAGTAGTTTAAATATGTGGGATTTTGTTTTATTTAGTTTTGGTTTTATACTGTATTTTGGCTTGAGAACTTTGTACATTTGATACACTGTATCAATTAAGTTGACTGTTTTGTTCTTGTGTATTGATTTTTAGCCTTACTGGAGTTTGTCATCCATTTGAGGGCAACAGCACCTTTGCAACCCATGTAAGAGGCAGATTGAGCAGGAGACACCTATGGGCTCATAAACCATGCATGGAGATTTGCTTTAATTAGTTGCTTATAATAAAAAATGTGATTGTGACTGAAAGCTCACTGTAATTGCAAGGTGCTGACAAATCTCCCTCTGGTTCTTCAAGTGCATCACTCACAGCCCCTCCTTCAAAGGAAGTCTGTGAGAAATGTCTGCTTGTGGGGTCAGTCAGCTTTCAGGAATGGAGAAAGGGTTACCTCTGCCTGCACAAGAACAGTGCTCCTGGCAAAAAAAGTGGGGGAGGAGTGAATGCATAGCCACCACCCCTGCTATGGTGTTGTAGCCTCTACTTGGCCATACTTACATTTCTTTGCTACATAAAAAGATTTTAAAAAGAACCACAAAACCCCCCAAACTTTGCTTTTAGGTTTTTTTCCTCCCCCTCTCTCACCTGATAGACCATATTGAAAAGATATTTTCTCAAGAAGAGCTGATAGGAAGCACTGATGATTTCTGTGGAAACAATGGAATGCTGTCAGCTGAAATATATGAACTGGGAAATTGAAGTTTATTAATATAACACAAGTACTGTTTGCAATAGGACTCGAGATTTTTAATGTAATTTCAGGAAGTCTGATGTAGCTATAATAGATTGCAAAGAATTAAACTATCTTCTAACACACCTCCAACAAATTCACCTAAATTCAGCACACAGGTTGTGAAATAAAGCTCTAAAGTTATGAGAGCTTTTCCTGCTCCTTCTATGACAAAGGTTTACTTTTAAGCACTGTGGTCTCTGTCTGCTCTGCCTGCAAATACACCTTAAGAGACTGAATAGTTGGCATGCATTGGGGTGAGATGTCAGCCGGCACTTTGCAGGGGGTCATGGTCTCTGTCACAGCCATAGACAACAGGAATTCCTGCTGTTGCTGCTTAACCTGTTGCTGCTTATATAAACGGGTGGAGATGGTGGTTTCTGTGACATCTACAGGGTCTCAATGCTGCACTGATATCTTTGATGTCGCAGAGGTGCACTGCTGTAAGCCAAGTAAACCATCTTTGAAAAGACCCTAGCGAGAGTTCTTCCGTAGCAAGAAGCCTGGCAGTGCTTTCACGGAGCTCTGCCCCTTTGTCTCTGTGGACAGGCTACATTATCACTGCTACCTGCCGTTCACAGCTGTGCTCTGATGCCTCTGTCTTGGTATCCAGAAATACAATGAGTGTTTGGGGCTCTCCCCTCCTCTCTGAGAGTTGTTTCCAGTAAGAGGTTACTGTGTGGCATTGCACACCACGTCCAAAAGATCAGATTCAGATTACAGTTCCCTGAGGCAGGATCACATCAAAAGTGCCATTTTCCTTGCTTCTCTTGATGTTATTTGCCAAAGATGTGAGCAGTGACACTTCTGCAGCATACTTTGATGTGAGCTAATGGGCATCCATCCCTTTTCTAATTGGCTGTGTTCCAAACATAGGAGAATAACCTCCAGAGCCCTGGGTGAGATGTTAATGGATAAAACCATTGTTAGCACAGTCAGGAGGTGTTCCTTTTATTACTTCACATGGTTTTGGGTTTTTTTTGTTAAGGTTGGCAAATTACTGGTGTCCAGGTCTTGGTGCTTGGTCACCTCTGAATCTAGTTCTAGGACTAATGACATGAAATAGTCTGAGCCCTGCAATGGGAATGAGATTCACTAGTGTAAAATAGCTGTGAAAGCTGGGCTTGTGAGGCAACAGAGCTCCCAGTACAAGGTGCACATAGGGCCGAAGGTGGACAGACCTGGCTGGAGTTGGGACCTCCTGTTTCCTTCATGCCAGATCCTAGACCACCATACTGCCTGTCCTCCTCCTCTTCTCCTGTAAGGGCAAGAAGCACAGTCCATCCTCTTCTAGAGACAACAAATAATTCCTGTCCCTAGCAGGAGGGTCCCCATCTTACCACCGTGAGAAATAGATCTGCTTCTGCTTTTGTTCTCTCTCTGGCCTTTTGCCAACCTCTGCTCCCAGTGCTTTCTTGATAGATGCTGTGAGATTAATTGCAAATTTCAGATTTTCTAGAATGCCCTAAGTTTTAAAGAAATAAACAGGCATGAACTCTGGTGCTGTTTGAGCTCTGTGTTAGGCAGGCAGCCAGGCAGGCTCTGACTGGAAGCAACCTTCCCTCCTTTGCAGCCCCAGCCATCTCCCTCTCCCACGTTGAAAGCCAGAGGTCTGTATCCTCTGTCTCATACTGCTGCTATGAGGACCAGAGTCTAGAAGCTTTCAAACTTAATTGCCTTTGGGTATTTGCATTTTTTGCTGCAGATCTATTTTAATCTCTTGTGCTGTACTAATTGGTCTATTTTCCTGCTGTAGTGTAAATGCAAGCTCGTTGATCCAAGCGCTGCAGCTCTGCATGAGTAACGAAGCAAAAGGCAGGATCCTGGCCAGTGGTAAATCTGCATTACTCCGTTGCAGTTTTTGGACTGGATTGCTTTAAATGAGAAAAGGATCTGCCCTGGATGGTCTTTTCCAAATAATGGAAACACTATTGTAGGTTAGAGAAGGAACTGCTCTAGCTACAAGAAAGGCAAATCACACAGATTTTCATGGCTCACTTCCAAGATTTCATCAAGCTTGTGCTGATTTCTTGCTCCTCACTTTGCTCTGCCTGGTGAGCTTGTATCTAATGATCCTGCTGGAACTCGGTCCCAGATTTCTAATAGCTACAAGCTTCACATTTTCAGGCCTGGGGACTTAACCCTCCTGACTGCATCAACAGCCTTGTGCTACTGCTGTGTGCAAAGTTGGAAGTGTGGCACAGGGAAAGTTGTAGTAATTACAGAACAGATGCACTTAATGAGGTCTCCACTGCCTTCCCAGCTGGCGAGTGGAGCAGTGCACTGGGACAATGTGACAGCAATCGCTCGGGTCGTTGTGTGACATCACCTTCTCCTCCTTGTTGTCATAGCAGCTGCAATCAACTCCCTGAATATTTTCCTTGGGAGGACCGCAAACATCATCTCTCTCCATTAAGCGACCGCTGCACAATGCCAGATCTCATTTCTGCACTCAGTAACCACCCCACACCCAACCCAAACACTCCCCAGCCCCTCCTCACTATAACGAGACTTGTCAAATGGTGTGATACTGGGGAGGGTGCAGACAGCTTGCTCAACCCAGTTAATTCAGTTTCAACTCTGAGTGCCTCTTCCACATTCGGTAGGTTTACAGCCAGTTTATACTTGTCAGAGGTAGCTGTTTGGATTTGGGTTGAGTATCCTTTCTCTTTTAGTATTGACACTAAATGACTGTGAGGACTGAAAGCTTTCCAAACCCAGATTTTGCTAGTTCCTTCCCTGTATACATGGATAGCTGAAGTTGAACATCTTCCTTATGAGGAGAGACTGAAGGAGCTGGAGAGGAGGAGACTGAGGCGTGACCTCATCCATGTTTATAAATATGTAAGGAGTGAGTGCCAGGAGGATGGAGCCAGCCTCTTCTTGGTGATGACAGGACAAGGGGCAATGGGGGGAAGTTGAGGCATAGGAGGTTCCCTGTGAACCTGTAGAAGATTTTTTTCCCTGTGAGGATGACAGAGCACTGAAACAGGCTGCTCTGGGAGGATGTGGAATCTCCCTCTCTGGAGATATTCAAGAACCATCTGGATGTGTTCCAGTGTGATTTGTTGTGGGTGATCCTGCTCTGGCAGGGGGGCTGGACCAGAGGATCTTTTGAGGTCACTTCCAGCCCCTGACATTCTATTATTCTCCAGTGTGGCATGCTGATGGCTTTTTATGGACTTGCTTTTCCCCGTTTTTTTTTTTTTTATTTTATTTTCTGGGTCTTGTACTCTTGAACTGTGGTAATGGATTTAGTCCTCCAGATTTGTACTAATGTTTTCATCTTTATGCTTTGTCCTTTTTTCTCTTATTTTGTGCTTCATGAATGCCAGTGTGATTTAGTTTGAATCATGTCAACTGAAAACTAAGCTTTCTTGCTGTAATCCCCCTACACAGCCAAGAACACACACAGAAAATTTGCAGGGATTTTTTTCCCCCTTTATTTCTAGTTCAAACAGAGCAAGTTATTAAACCACTTTGGAAATAGACTTGAAATAAAAATTGTAAATCTGTTAACTTTCTCTGAAATTGCTTACAGCAAAATGTTCCTCTGCTTTGAATATTGAGTTTGAAGGTGGTGGGTATTTTTTGTTTGTTGTTTGTTTGATTGGGTTGTTTTGTTTTATGATCCCTGTAGACCATAGAATGCTTTAAGTTGGAAGGGACCTTTAAAGATCATCTAGTCCAACCCCACCCTGCAGTGAGCAGGGACATCAACTAGGTCAGGTTGTTCAGAGGCCCATCCAACCTGACCTGGACTCTTTCCAGTGATGTGGGCTTCTACTACATCTCTGGGTGACCTGGCTATCAGGTTGAGGTCTCTCCTTTTGGGTGGCCCTACTGCAGGTCAGACAGCTGGAGGAACCATAACCAAGCAGTTGCTGTTTAGAAGGCCACCTGAGAATCATCACAACGGCTTGGGGAAATTGGGGGATCCTGGCTGTGGAGTGTTGTACTGAGCCAAGTGTTGTACTTGGCCAGGCTGAAGCTATGATTTGAATATGAACCCACATCAGCTGGTGTTCAATCCTGTCACTCAGCAAACACCTCAACTACCAGTCCAGCCTGCTAATACTCCCCAGCATTCCTCCACTTCCTGAAGTATCGACAGGTTGTTATTATTATTACAGTTGCTAGGTGGCTTCATTATTATTTCTGTCTCCATGGCTAATGCCTCACTGTTCTTGAAACAAGGGAAGCATAAGCACTGAGAATGGCAATTATAACACTGCTGATGACTTGGATCTTCTTGCTCCTGGAAGACACTTCTGTCAGGTTGACAACATGATCAGTGAAAATTTTCCTTCATGGGAGAATATGTTTATTCTTTAGTGATGTTTGCCACCTTATGTTCCAGCCTAATGCTTCCTATTAATTAGAATTCATTATGCCATTTAATTGAAGTGGCATTTTTGAAGTGAAATTCTGCACAATGATTTGCCATGTACTCTCTGTTTGCATTTGCCTGCTTGCCCTCTGAAGAAGCAACAATAATTTAAACCGTCTGTTCTATTAACTGTCATTTACAGGAACACTTTACATGCATAAGTATTTTCTCTAGCTATATGCTGATACTTAAATGAAACCTCTGGGATGTGCTCCCCGCTGGTTGTGTGTTTACATGTTGCACTCAGTCAGCTGCGTTTGATCACTCTCAGGTGTACATGTGGCAAGTAAGATTTGTGTCCTTTTGGAAAGTTTTTAGATTGGATTGTCTCACTGTTTATTAGGCACTAATCTGTTCAGATGCTCTGGATAAGCCTCCTCAGGGAACGCCTGTATCTTTTGGTCCCTAAGCTAAGGAGCAAAGGAAATTTGGCCTTTTGATGCCTGTAGTGCACAGGTGCTGTTACAAACATCTTTTTCAATTGGGAAGAAGAGAATGTTTCTGTGTTGGTCAAATGAGTGTTATGCCGGAAGCAGCGGGGAGAAGATTTTAGACATGGAGTTGCACATCTTCCCCTAGCCCCTGAAGTCCTCTCCATCCTTTGGCAGTAAGGTGGCCAAACCCCACTTGCTGGCATTGTTCCTAACTGAGAGAAGGGCATGGAGATTTTCTGCTTTGAAAGTCTTCCAAAGGAACTTGAAGGACGAAATTACAAAGGGGCATGGTTTGGATGCCAAAATCTCTGTCAGTGGTTTTACTAAGATTGATTTGTGTTTCTAAAGATAATGATACCATACCTGATGGACCTTGAACTCTTAAATCCAAATGCTGCAAGTTGGAAAATTCATTAGGAATGTGTGAAAAGAAAGGAGCAAATATCCTCATACTTTTGTAATTCTGAAATTAATTTCTAACCAACTTTACTACCCTAAAATGAAGAGCAGGCAAAGCTTTGGAGACACACACAAGGGTCTTGTGCTACACAATGATTTTAAATTTTCATTTAAAATATTAATTTTCAAGTTTAATGTTAGCTTGATACACTTAGTTGATTCATCACATTTGATGAACTTCCTGTTCTGATGGCATATATCATGTTTGTCACCCCCACCACAAAATATGTTATTTTTCATATGCAACAAATTGAAGTCACTGAGAAGCATTCAAATGGCTAAGACATTTGGGACTGCTGGGAGAAGTCATTTGGTATCTTTGGGCACTCAAAATAGGAGCAATGAGCAGAACCTTCTGAAGTTGTGTGCCATTAAATATCTGACAGCTAAAAAAGGTTAAACTTTAAATTTTTATTCATTCCACATTCACTTGTCTGTACCTGTATACATAATTTAATATTTGTTAAAGTGTTGTAAACTGCAGGAGTTAACAGTGGAAAATGAAAGCATCTCTTAGTATGGCTGCTGAAATAAAAACCAGCAGTGTCCAAAACATGTTAAACAGCAGTGAGATGGAATAGTTAAAGAAGACAGGATTATGGATTTAGCCTGAATGTCTTATTCATTCCAAATCCCTAACAGTCCTGGTGATAAGAGAAAGGAATTCAAAATTATGTCCAAGTTATTAAATGTTAGGAAACAAGGCTGGTACTATGCATAATGATAAGACACTGGGAAAGAAAGGAGCATGTGCCTCACAGCTGCCTCTGGCTATGAACCACATTACAAGTGAAGGGTCTAATATGGTGATTTTTATTCTCCTTGGAATTCAGCAATCTACAGTGGGGAGCAACTGATAATTGGAATTCAGTGACCTGCAGTGGGGAGCAATTGTTGGTATTAATCTCTTTTCTCCAGTCTCTTCCTGATAGAATTAATTGCATTTTAAGGCATTCTTGATCACTGAAATTTTGGGGCATGGATAATCAAAGCAGTAAGTGGTAAGTAAATTATATATACAAGCATAAAAGAAACTATATATAGATACAGAAAGTGGCAGATACTGACAAAAGCATAAAGATAAAGCAGTGAGAATGAGGGCATGGACATTGCATGCCACTTAGGTTAAGAAGCATGCAGTTGGACTTGCCCTGTGAGAGATTTTGTTTAAAAACATCCCAAATCAACAAAAAGCGCAAACCTAATCAGGCAAAACTCATACCCAACCACCAACTTTAAAGATAAATTTTACAGATCATACTGTTTTTAAAAAGAAAGCACAAGAGAAGACTCTGTAAGGAAGGATGGCAGAAGCAAAGAAAACCAATAAAGATAGTAACTAAATAAGTGGTATTTTGAGCTCATCTATGTGGTTAGTCCCACCACAATAAGTGAGAGTAGTTACTGCAAGGCCTGCCAAATTGACTTAAAATATAGAAGATGTTTTACTTCAGTCATACAGTCTTTGAGTGTTTGACCCAATGCATTTGTGTAGTGGTTTTGCAAGTTTTGAGAGCTCTCTGTTCCCAGCACCATTCCACAATATGTCCAGAAGCTTCCACTGAGGTATCCATATGTTCATTATGCCTTCTAGGATACACCTGAGAAAATCAGTGAGAGTGGTCAGTAAAATACAGTGCCCCATCCAGTCTTTTCTTGAACACCTTCAGGGATGGTATCTCTACCACCCAAACAAAATTTTTCATTGAGTGGCTTTCAGAAGAGCAAAACGAAGAAGTGTTTTCCCTTGGCTAATATTTCAATTCAAAGAACCACGTATCACTTTTAATCTAAGACTACCATTATATATATTAGAGAATGTCAATGTTTTTCTTAGGGACTTCCCCGAGGGTGTGTGCATGTGTATATAATTTTTTTTTTTTCCCCCCCAAGTGCAGTACAGTACAGCTCTAACTCAGGCCTTGGATCTTTCCTCTTTTTATCACAGGTTGACATCAGCTGGATGTGAAGTTTGGTGAATCTTTTAAATATATTAATTTTAAGTATGTGTAGTATTGCAACAAAGCTGTCCTCTTCAACATGGGAAGACAGGTTCGAGGGAGAAGTATACATTATACTGGTCACTACTTTTATGGATATTGGTAGTTCAGGTAAAGTGATAATGTCAAAGCTGGCAGATAGTTCCAGTGCCATTTTCTTGTCAGAAGTGCTTAATGGTTTATCTGTACTTGCTTCAAAGTGGAGATTTGTTTTCAAAAGGAGTTAAAAAAGAGTTTTTATTTTAAAGCATATGTTGTTCTTTGTGTGAGTGAATCCTTTTCCATCATGACTGGAGACCAATTGCTGCAAAGGTGATTTGGAGAACCATCTGCAGGTGCTCACCAGCAGACTGCCAGTGACAGGGAACTGGGAAGCAGCACTCGGTTTCTATATGCACCAGAAGCTTTAGTTGCTGAGCTGAATTTCAATTGCTGGAAGCAATTATATCAGATAGGATTGTGTAACAAGTTCACCTCTGCTGTGAGCTGGTAGAAAGCAGACAAGCTGTAAAGCAAAGAGACACGTGATGGTGCTCCTAACATCTGCCTCGGTGGCTTATGAAGTGGTGTAACATTACTGTGAGGTTGACTTGCTATTAATGAGAAGTTTATTTACCGGGATTATCTTTCTTAGCTTTTTGCACATGCTGTTCTCTGTTTGTGAGAAACCCTTCCTGTCTGTGCCACCTGGCAGGTAGGTCAGAGCAGCATTAGGTTTTGCTAGTTAAAGATCAAGCTTGATTTCATGAACTGAAGGAGATGAATTCTGCCTTGTTCTTAGCCCGGTTTCTGAAGCACAGGCACTGGGGACACTCTTTTCGTATCCTGGGATAAAGCACAGTGCTTTATTGCTGCAGGGCAGTATTTCTTACTTAGCTACTCAGAATGGAGTCCTGAAATAGGTCTAGATGGCTTTTATATCAGATTTCATGCTGCTTGTAAATTGCAGAAATTAAGGGTGCTTCAGTGCTAAACTGTACATGGAGGAATCCTGGGGCACCCCAGCGATGCCAGCAAAGTGACCAGGGATGAAGTGAGCTAGAAACTGAGTGCACTTCCATTAGTGAATTGCATCTGCAATACTTCTACAGCAGTCCTGCACAGGGCTGTAACTGAAATAAAATATTAAATATTTATTTTCATCCAAACATTTGTGCTGGAAGTTAGCAAGGATTGGACCTCATGACCTTTGAAAGTTGTTCCCAACCAAACTCTTGAGAGATTATATATGTGTGTGAAAAGTTTCTCTAGGCTAGGATAAGGTAAAAAAAAGAAAACTATATTTTAAAATCACTTTAAGAAAAATACTTTCTATTTATTTTTTTAATATCACGAAGAATTTTATTCTCCCACTGAGAAGAATGGCAAAAAGTTCTGCTTACTTCAGTTGTATCGAGGCTTGGATTTGCACAGGCAGGATTGCATTTACATTGCATTTGGAGGGAAAAAGCAGGGCATTGCTTTCTTTAGTCTGAAGCTTCTTTTGAGAGTACTTGTGGGCAAGAAGGAAAGTTTGTGCCGCATATCTCTTTTCCCTGCAAGTATCAGAAAGGCAGTGAAAAAGGACAAGTGGCAACTGCTGCATGGCACTAGGGCAGCCTGAGTGGCTCATCGTTCACATTCAGCCTCCTGCTCCTGAGGCAGTGCACAGGAGAGGGAGGAGGGAGGCTTCTCTGATGGTCAAAACAGAGGTGCTGGACAGTTACAGGGAGTCACTATGGTGAAGTCTTTTCAAAGAGGAGGATGCTCCTTTTGAATGGAGGATGGGCAGCCAAGGAGAAGTCTTTCACAGCCTGCTGTCCATGCAAACCTGCCAGTGCTGGCAGATGGAAAAGCCATCAAGTGCAGGGCATTTCCAGTCAGAATTAGCGCTGATGTTTTTGAGCTGTGACACCACTGTGCTGTGTGGCACACATAATGGTCCAGGATTGTCATGATTAAAAGAGCTAGCAGGTCTGCCTGCCTCTGCTTGTCTTTCTGTCAGCATGCAGCTCAGTGTGCACTATGCATGTGTTTATTTGTGTGGATCTGTGGGAGCAGGGCCAGGTAAAGGAACTATGCAGCAATGTGACACATGTATAGCAGAAATGTAAATGACCTAAAGCATAAGGTAGCAAGGACCTGGGATTTGAGGAAGCTCCAAATCGAAGAGAGGGTTACTAGAAAAGACATTGTTTATGCTTAGTTGCCTTCCTTGCTACATTCTTCTGGCCCCTTGGCATTGGATTTAATAGGGAAACATTGGAAGTGACATATAGGGAAAGAGGAATGAGACAAAGTACATTTCAGTAAGTAGATGTAAGTCTTCTCCAAGGGAAAGGTGGAATGAGGTGTGGGTTTCCTGCCATATGCTTCCTGGAGTGCCCTGGGTGATTCCTGGCAGAGAAGGGAAGGAGAGCAGGCGTCAGAGGAGCTTCCTCAGGAGTCCCACTTGCATCCAGAGGGCTAAACCTGGATCCCCCTGGGACTGCAAACTGAAATAAAGGGTGAAGAAAATGGTGTATAATTGGTCCCTACTGAAGACAATGGGATTGTTGCCTCATGACAGCAAATATTTTGTCAATTAAGCTTCCTGACACTTCACATTTTGGAGTTCCTTTAAAGTGCCAGAGCCCACAGCATGTTTCTTTCAGATGAGTATAACCTGTCCTCGGATATCTGGTGGAAACTTAAGTAGACAGACTGATGATCCAAGGGGTGCATACAGCTTAAAACTTAATATGGAATGCTGGAAAAGATGCAGAACAGAAAATAGCTCATCTCTTGAGAAAGAAAAATCGGAAATGTCCATTTCCTCTCCCAGTCATTTCTTGCTTTGTGTCAAATGAAATGAGGGGCAATGGCTTTTGAAATAGACAGGAGGATAAAACGTGGGCAGGGCTTCCTGCTAGAAATACTGGTTTGATCTACAGTTAACTATCTCAGCTGTGCTTCCCAGTACCCAAAAAAACCCTTTATATGTAGTCCAAGCTAATGGTTGTCACTTTTTAAACAAGAAAACCAACACTAATGAATAGGAATAGTCACTCAGAGTTTATTCACTATATTCATTGTAACACAGAATGGTATAAGAGACTCCTTCTTTATCAGAAAAATAGGTCTTTGTTTTCATAATGGACAACACTTGGCAAAACATGATGTGAGTGCTGGGGCTCTGCTTCCAGGTATAACACAATCACTTAAGGACTTGCATCTCAGCAGTCTTTAAAAGTAGGACTTGTGCTCCCAAAGCATTGCTCTTGTATCTTAGTACTGAAGTAGAATGCTGGCTGCATCAATCTCATTATTTCCTGTTTGGCTGAGTGAGGGCACCATTGTATCACCAGCAATTTCAGCACCTCTTGATGAAATGCTCTGGAGCTACTGAATTTCCTCCACACTAGAGGATCATTTGATTTGCTGCATTGCACACTTTTGAGACCAAGCTGTTGTGCCAGAGCTGGCCAAGTGCACGTGGCTGAGACAGTTTGTTGCTCTGTGATGGTGCTGGATTCAATTATATTTAAATCCAGTTCCTCTGGTGAACAGGAAAACACAAACCTCACCCAGATATGGAGGCTGAACTCCTGCCCTGACATTCTCTTAGCAGTGCACACAGCTCAGTGATTTTCTTTTTGATTTTTTTTTTTTTTAAGATTGCTGTGCTTCATCCTGGTGTAGAACAGCAACATGCATTCCTTCTTTCTTTTCATGTTCAGCAAGGGAATAAAGGTGCTTGTGAGAAATTCGCAGGGGGCCTCATTTACTAGTATTACAGAACTCAAATCCAAAGGGATTTGAAGAGCTAATTGTCAAACTGTGCTCTACCAATGGAAAGAAAAAAGAAAATGTTTCCATGGTAACTTTCTAATGAGTCTGCTTGAAAACGTTTCCATGAACTTTTTTTTCCAGTGGATTAGACATTTGTGAGGTCAAGCGGCTACTATGCTCTAGGTATAACCTCCCAGGATATTTTTGATGGTTTTTCATGGCCCACTTATTTTCAGGGAGAGAGCCTCAAACACAGTCTGTACAAGCAGCACATGGAACAAGGATTTCACCTAATTTAAGGCATCTTCATCCTAGGTAATCATGCCAGCTTCCTTTATAATTGGCATAGAGAAATAGATCCTTGTAGGGTGTTGTTTGTCTGACTTATTTTACACCTCAGATCCTTGAGCTGAATCATGCTTCACAAGTTACTCTTTCTGCTTGGCTGTAATGGGAGCCTGGGTGATTATATAGCACATGTTGATATGCAGATCTGAAGAGATGCCCCCCTCAATACCCAGACCCTTTTTCAGTCTAGAGGTCTAGAAAATACACTTTAGGGGGGAAAAAAATGGTAAAATGAGTAAGTATATAGTCAGGAAAGGGGAAAAAAATGAGGGACACACAAATAACAGTTTTCAAATACTAAGGTCATCTGGCCAAAGCACCAGAGCTAGGAAGTAACCCTGAATAAAATCAGTATTTTTTTCTCCCAGTGTCAGGAAGACCTTGACACAGGTTTGGAAATAAAGAGAAGGTGAAAGAATAGGACTGATTCTTTCAGTCACAATGCTAACCTAGAATGTTGGTGAAAGCAGCAATCCAGTTGTGTGACTGCTTCATACAACTGCATTGGTCAGTAGTTGGTATCTTTGTTTAAATATAACTGAAGTTTAAATATAACTCTTCCAATTACAAAGTGTAATTTAGGGAGCAAATGATGCTAGAAAATAAAGTCCATTTTGATCTTGCTTTGGTTTTATTAAGGCATCATCTGGAAACCACAGACATGTAGCATTCTTTTAATAAATTTTCAGAGTGTGGTGGGGAGTCTGTAGCTGCTTCCTGAGACTGTTAAAAATAATCCAACTAATTAGTGTGGGTTTGATGTCTCCTTTTCAATGCACTCAAGGATGAAATGATTAGTATTTAGACTCTTTGCAGTGACCACCTGCTATGTGCAGAGAGAGACATTTGATAGTGGACTCACTGAGAGGAGCTTTAGCAATTGGGATGACAAACATGGATGCTATTGTTCTGCTGTGGTCAGAGCTACTTCAACCTTGCACATGCAGCTGATTTTCTTCTTCTCTTTTCCTGTTTACAACAGTATAAGTTATAAATCCTGTCAAAACTTCTGCTTTTGACAGCTGAGTTCATAAGCTCTGTTTCTAGATTTTTTAATTTTTTTTTCCAGTATGCTTTTCCAAATAGAAGCTGATATATTCAAACCCAAAAACCTCATGTCAGGTTTGGTCATTGTCCTCTATTGTTGTTCTGTTTGACCTGGAGCTCAGTTGCACAACTTGGTCAAAATGATGATGTGCATAACAAATCTCTGCCCATTTCTGCAATGCTTCAGTTTTCTATGTGACTTCTGGATTGCTAGCTGAAAACATATTGTGAGTTGGTGTTAAGTTTTAGTCACTGTGCCAGAGTGTTTTTTGTTTGTTTGTTTTTCTAAAAATGTTTAAGCCCATTTTCTATTTCAGAGCCCAAGCCTGAGAGCAGAAAGGAGTGATTGCAAAGTCCAGTAGCATATGCTCATAACATTCTGAAATTTAAGCTATGCAATTTGAGACTTTCTGGCCTTTACCTTTGCTGGGTACTTTTCTTGCCTCATCTTATCTCAAACTTCACAGACAGTGCACACCAGTATTTAGAACAACAGGCAGAGCAAAGCTTTATGATCCAGATCCACTTTGCAGAGGAAACATAGAGGGAAGGAGGGAAATTGCTGAAATTACTACCATGTTTTAAAGCATCAGATAGATGAATGCATGAGAAGTTTGAAACTGTTGCTTTAAACAAAGACCCAGAAACTTCTTGTTCTTCACTAACAAATAAGGAGATAGTGAAATTGGCAGAGAAAGGGATTTTTGCAGTGGATTTCCTTCTGGGAGTTGGTGCATTGTAAAACAGAAACACTTTGTGTGTCGAAGACTGTTAAATGCAGTATGTGCTGGGATGTGTGCTGCAGATTAGCTGCAGTCTGGGAGTTTTGGAGAGGACTATTGGAGATGTAGAAGCACCTTCCGTGGGTGTCCGGTGAAGGTCTATAAAGTTGCATGCACACTTACTCAAGCTGGCTCTGAAGTGGATGGATCCCATCTGGCTTCAGGCTGGGAGGTATCTCCTCATTATGTTTCACAGAATGACAGAATATTAGAGATTGGAAGGGACCTCCAGAGATCATAGAGCCTAACCTTCCTGCCAGAGCAGGATCCCCTAGGGTAGTCCACGCAGGAATGCATCCAGACAGGCTTTGAAAATCTTCAGAGAAAGAGACTCCACAACCTCTCTGGGCAGCCTGTTCCAGTGCTCTGTCACCCTCACCATAAAGAAGTTTCTTCATGTGTTGAGGCAAAATCTTCTGTGTTCAAGTTTGTAGCCTTTGTTCCTTGTCTTATTGCTGCTGACCACTGGGAAGAGATTGGCCCCAATCACCCTGTTTTATCTAAACTAATAAAGCTTTCTGAAAACTTACTGATTTCATAAATGTATTTCTCACATTAGAGTTTTAAAACTTTGGTTAAATGGTGCTGTTTTGAAATGGGCAAAAGCACTCTAATGACTAATACTGTGGAGTTTTTAGCTCTTTGGATTCTGAGCTAAGCCTGTTGCCTGTGTACATTAGTGTTCATATACATGCACAGACCAATCTATGTATGCTGCAGTATGCCCCACTGAGGTTCATGATTTCTAATGACTTTGCTTGTACAAATGTCACCATCTGGATCTAGTTCATGTGGCTTTTCATATTGGGGGAACAGACTGATTGTATTCAGAAATCTGAGACTAAATTTTCTTGTGATATCATATTATGCTGTTAAGTCAAATTTCAGTATGGGGTGGGGGATTTCTGCAGTTGCCCTCTAGAACAAATAGTTATGAAATACACAGTGATTGCGTAGTAAGGTTGTACCACCTGATTCTTTCACAAGACATCAAATGAAATTTGCTTCTGTTAGTGCAGATTCCAGGTTTTTTTCAGCTTTCTTTCAGCTCTGCTGAGATATCTGCATCTTAAGGTGTATTTCAAATGTACTTATTAAATCTGAGTACCTTAGAAACTTATCCCTTGAGAATGAAAGGGCACTGCAGGTTCATGTATTCAGAGAATCACTTATATATGCAGTTCTAGTCTGGGAGACTGAGTCCTGCTGTGGTTGATTATATCTGCAGCTGAAATTAGTGACAGTTCAAGAAACTTTGAAAGGGAAATACTCTTTGAAAGTTTATAAGTGTGTCACATTTCAGTACTTTAAATTTCCTTTTAAATTACTATGCCTGCGTCATGGCCTGAATCCAGGAATATTGTCTATGCCACAGAGATTTCTTCAGAAAGGCCCCAAGAAATTAAAAGCAAAGACTTCTTTTATTGGCCTGAAAATGGGGCACGAACACAAATCCCATTAGCCTATCACAGAACCACTGAGGCTGGAAAAGACCTCAAATCATCAAGTCCAGATTATGGCCTAACACCATGACATCAGTTAATCATTCCAGCAAGTACCACATCCAAGCTTTAAGAAAAGCCCTCCAGGGATGGTGACTCCGTCACCTCCCTGGGCAGCCCATTCCAGTGGCTAATCACCCTTTAGTCATCATTGCAGAGGTTCAGAAATGAAAAGGCAAAAGAGGTGAATGGTTGGATTTGATCTCAAAGGTCTTTTGCAACATAAATAATTCTGTGATTCCAAGTGGAACATTTTAAATGTGGCAGAGGTGAAGTAGAAGGGTAAAAGGCATCCCAGAAAATGCTGGAGGAGGAGGCTGAACCCTGTATGGGAGCAGCCACTGGTTAGAGAGCACCAGGCTTCTGCTGGAGAGGTCTCACCAAGTGAGGAAATGTAGGATTTTGCCATGTCCTTTTAATTTCTTCCTGGTACAAAAGCCCCATGAGTTATTGTGAAGGTAGTAACTGTTGTCTCCTAGTATGAAAAGCAGCCATTTCTTTCCTTGTGGTTAGCAGCACAGCGAAAGGCCAGATGCACTAAGGTAACAATATCCAGGAATTGCACTTTAAAAGCTATATCCCAGAATGAAAAAGACCACATTGTTTTTATTCAGTTCTTGCTGGAGGCATATGCTGTGACAGACAATGTGAAAAAAAATCCTTTTCTTTGAGGAAAGAACATTACAAAATGCTATTTGAGGAGTGTGGGCTTGGGAATGTTTCTGCCATGTCTCTGGTGACCTTTATGGGTATCTGCTCTGTTGTTACCAACCACGAACTCCAGGAAATCCACAAACATCTCGGGAATGTAGGAGATGGGGCATGAAATGCCCAGATGTGAATCATCTTGTTCTTTAGAGAACTGAAGGTCTGAGTATTCACAGCCTGATGCCAGCTCTTTCCTTTAATGAGCTGACAACCTGGGTTGAAACACCCTAGGTACCTGTTGACCTGTGCGTCTGAGTTTCACTGGGGTATTTTCATGAGTTTGTGCTTGTGCAGGTTATAGTTTTGAAGCTGGGTACACCTAGAATATATCTTTGTTGTGATATAATGCGGGGAAATGGGCTGAGTTCTCAGCAGTGATGTCACACTTCCCCCTGAATAGAACCAGCTCACTGATGCACTGAAAATTGCAAATTAGTAGAACTGCAATTAAGCAGTGATGTGACTTGTGCTCCTTTTCTAGAAGATGGAAAGCAAATTCTGGTTCCCCTGACTCCTACATGGCCCCTTTGTTTTCAACAGGTTTCCTTCCAGCACCTCTGCAGGCCTGTACTTATGTGCAACCATAAGCAGAATTTTCTGTTTATTGTTCTCACACCTTAGAGGCAATTATGCCTTTAATTAAACCAAATGGAAATTCACAAGTGATGATGACGTTCGGGCTTTGTCTGCAGTGCCACAGCAGTGTTCATGCAACCCTGCCCACCTTCAATAAATGTCAGCTTTGTGTTTTGGTTTTCTCTGAAGCGACATCTACTGAATTGGAGAAGGCCCATGGGAGAAAATAAACTGACAACAGAAGTTTTGAACGACGGGCTTGGGAACAATAGATGTGCATGTTTATTGAGTACATCTCTTTCAGGCTCCTAAGAGGATTTTTTCCTCTCATAACTTGAGTAGGATACGAATCTTTCTGGTCTGGTGGATTTGATATTTTTAACTTTTTTATTACATTGTGAAAGAGAAAAAAAAAAATTCATGTACATTCTACAGTGTTACCTGCTGGTTCAAAACATCTGAGGCTTTCACAGCTATTCCACAGCTTCTCTAAGACTATGGCAGTCTTCACGTGGTTGAGTCATGGCTGCTACATGACTAATGTTACCAACTTCCCCATCTCCTCACTCCAATTTTCCTCTCTTTCTCAGGTATGCTTTCTAGAGACTGCAGGTAAGAGACAAATACTGGAGTCTTCTCTTATTCTTAAAGGCATCTGGAAATTCTGTTAGGAGTCACTTACTGTAGAATTATCTCCTGAAGTAATTGCAGAAGTAGTTAAGATTTTGTAGAATTTCTTCAGAGGCTCAGGAAAGTGCAAGTCTTCTCTTACACTCAGTTTAACAAAACTCTCTGTAGCTTTGGTCTCTGTCACGGGACTGGGCTAATCAAACACAGTATCCCGTGGAAGGAGGGGGTCTTGGCACCCCCCTCACCGGTTCCTTGGGTTTCGATCGGCAGAAAAAGACACGGATATCACTTAAACGTCAGGTATAAACGTTTAACAACCAGGACAGGGGAAAACAGAGAGCTTACACGCGAGACAAATCCCGATCGCGCCTATGAGCATCCGCGGAAACGCGAGGCAAAAGGGGGGAAACACGCTCCTTCCCGAACCGAGGGGGGGAAAACCGCGGAAGGAGGGAGACCGATTTAAGGAAAACAGAAGGAGGGATTAGAAAGAGGGAGAGAAGGGTCAGCCTTGCCGCTTAGGAGAACTGCCTGCTGCCTGCTGCCTGCTGCCGTGCACGTGGCTGGGCTCCTCAACAGCCACGGCAGGAGACTACGATGAGCGAGGGGAGTGAGGAAGAGCAACTAACGGTCGCTGTGCCCCCCCTTAAATACCCTCGGAAGCATGAGACTGAATGACAGGCACTGCTGGCCAATGGGTTTAAAGCTCCACGCCCGTGTG
Source organism: Psilopogon haemacephalus (assembly GCA_013396835.1). Taxonomy (NCBI): domain Eukaryota; kingdom Metazoa; phylum Chordata; class Aves; order Piciformes; family Megalaimidae; genus Psilopogon; species Psilopogon haemacephalus. Next base: position 121,230 of record VWZI01022036.1, on the reverse strand, counting down.
CTGTCCAGGGCATCCCTGGCTCCCGGAGGGGGGGGATCCGCATGGGATGCCCCCTTGGACGGTAGGGGGAGGAGAGAGCCCAGAGGTTGGACCAATTCTAGGGTATATGTCACCTCATACCGGGACAGTCTCATCTTCTTTAATGCTACTTTGGAGGTTTACTGGTTCTCCCAAGCAAGGTGCCCTGCTGTTGGAGCAGCCAGGCACAGCACAGAGGCACAGAGCCCTTAGTCTGACCATGGTAAATAAGTTTTTTAATAGACTCAGACCAGCATGGAGAGTTTATGATATTTCAAAGATTTGCTACAATGTCTGTGGCAATTTTGACCCAATCCTGCAACTCTTTTAAAGCCATATACTACTGTTTTTTTCTTTTCCCAGTGCACCAGTTTGAGATTCTGTTCAGGATTGTTGCACTACATTACAAGGTATTAATGCAGTGCTAAAGCAGTTGTTTTCCTCCTGCTCCAGTAACATTGTTCCATAATGTGTGTCTACTGGAATGAAAATGCTAAGAAATACAGCATTAATACTTGCTAACTGCAGGTATTTTTACTGTGCTGGTCCCTCTAACATCAAGGCAGGTGTAAGGATAATTGTCTGTGCTATGTTTAGTTTGATAATGGACTGAAGAGTGATTCCTGATTATAATTCATGAAAGGGAAAAAGTGGATGTGGAAATGACAGGAGAGACTGGGAGCTTAAGTTTAGAGGTAATTGTAGTAACTGATGGTTCCTCCAGTCTCAGTTGAAGATTTGAGAGTAGTGCTAAACCCTGGATCTCAGTGAATGGTCAGAGAGAAGGAACCACAGCTTTTTTCAGACCTTCCTCCTAGCTGGTTTAAATAAGAGTGGACCAAAACTGGCTTGTAAAGAAGCACTTTTAAATCTTCCTCCACGTGCTAAGGGATTTTGCCTTTTATTTATGCTACTGTAAACTTAAAAAAAACATTTTTCCCTGAAAAAGTGCTTCAGTCTATGTGCTGCTTATTGAAGTGTGTTAACTATTAGGTGAAGAAACTCTCTTGTATCAGGACCACTTGGATGAATGTTGTTACAGAACTATGTGTAAGTGGTGGTAGGATTTGGCTGTAATTGCTCAGATATCATGGCAGGTTATTTTTACCAATAGGGCTTAGGCATCTCCTGGGAGGCACGACCAGTCTTGTGGGAGGAGGGAACGGGTCTCATGCTTCAGTCTGAGGGCTTGATCTGTAAGCCTTGCCATTGTCAGAGGTGTGGGGATTTGCCATCCTGTGGAAACCCAGCTACGCTGGATGAGTACAGAAGACTTTCAGAAAGAACACTTCACATTTGCTTTTTGCTAATTTGTGCAGATGGTCCAATTATCTTGAGCTGATCCACAGCTCTCGCCCCCATCAGAGAAGGTCCATGAGTCCTTCCCACAAAATGACAGAACCAGTGTAAAGGCTGGGATATGGTTATGGGTATTCAGTGCCTTCTGCTAGTGCAGGACTGGGAAGAAACGTCATCAGAGACCTCATCAGCATGTACTGCTAGAAGGAAGAACAGCACAGAATAGCAGAGCTAGCTGGACGGGACCTGCAGCAATGCCTGTGGAGTTCCTCTTCCATCATGTACTGATTCACAGCTTTTCTGGTAGCCATTTTCAGGCTCTTAGCAAGCAGTGGTGAGTCCACAGCACACAGCTGGTGACTGAGTGTGCATATGTATGTGTGTATGGCCAGGGAGCCAAAGGGACTGACTCTGCTCTTTGTACTCTGAAGACTGGTGTGGCAGAGATTGGGAACGAGAGCAGCTTGGAGCTTGTGTGACCAGAACCATTGTTCTGTGAACTTGGAAAACTGTGGAATGTTCAGTCTACAGAACATATATTAATGGTATGCATAAATCACACAAAGCTGCATCTTGGTTTTGAGGTGAGGAATATGTTTAACATAGGCCTTGGTACAAGAAGGTAGTTCTGGTTCAGGCAGTTTCGAGTGCTTGCTCCAGTTTTCTTTCATCACCAAAACTCAACATCAGGGCACCTGCAGTCTTTAGGTACTAACAGGGCCAGACTTTGCAAGTTCAGCATTTGTCTCTCTGCCTCTAAATAAATTTTGGGTGATGCTCAGTAGAGTGTTGAATCGTTTTGGTTTTTTTCACACCTACTTCACTGTTACAATGCCCACGCCATACACCTTGCCTTTCTGGAAGCTGTCGAGATGCAGAAGCTCTGAAATTTTGTGCATGCAGTCCAAGTCCTTTCAGAGTAGGGAGGAAACTGCCTTTGGTTGTCTGAGGAGGGAACGAAGTGTTTCCCACTGCGGAAGCAAATTCCCCACTGCAGATGCAAATAGCCTACAGTGTCAAGATCCTTTCATAAGGAAAATTGACCATCGGCTGTGTGCAGCATTCCTCTTGCAGTTAATGACGGAGGACAATGTTTGGTGTGCAGTCTTGTTGCCAGGCAAAAAGAAGCAACAACTCCATTAGGAGCTATTTCAGGAAACACAGGGTGACATATGCCTCTTGGTTATTACTTACAAGTGATGATTGCAGTTTCCTGCCTCCCAGAAGCATTTTGAAGCAGTTCTTGTTTCAAACGTGGTTTGTGATCTTCAGGCTATATCCAAGAGACACATATTGTGACTTTTCCATCTGTGTACGTGATTTATTACTTAATTGTAGTAACTAATTAGAATCTTAAGTTCAGAGAGACAGTCAAGCTGTCCAATATTTTTTTTTATCAGCAAAAGGTTGCTGCATATTCTCATAACTTCATGACCCTACTGGTTTGCTGGGTGTGTTTATACCACTGTTGATGTTTATAGCACAAGCATTTCAAATCATACTAAGTTGCTGGTATTTCCTGCGTGGTACTGGGATCCAGCATGCTAGAAAAGTCTTTTGGTGACTGACTCTGGTAGAGCCTGAATAATCTCTGGTTTAGTAACGTGCACACTGGCTATGTGTTTCCTATGCTTGAAATTTAGGTAGGGCTGTATAAAAACTCTTAAAAGCAGAATCTGCCTCATTGTGAGGCTTTATTTGCTTGGTCTGAGACTTTTCTGATCTTATTGGTTGCAAAGTCCCCCTAGAACAGGTTTTCTTATGGGAAGCCTTAGCTTCTAAATGTGCTAGCCACCAGGACAGATTCCTTTCAGTACTGTTGTGCTTCATATCCCTGCATGAGAAGTGTAGGAATTTTGTTAATGGCTGTGACACAGAGGAAAGGGAAAACACTAACAACTGTGGCTGATGACACAAAGCATTGCCAGTAAGGGAAGGATCTGAGTATCTCTCTGGAAGATCCATGTGATCTCAAGGATAGGGCAAAAAAACACCAGCTTAAAATAAGTAGGATAGAGTGAAAGACCATGCAGATGAGGACCTACTAACAAAAACTCCTACGTTTTCTTCTATGATCTACGAGTTTATTAATTGTGTGAGAAGAGTGCCACAGCACGCAACTAATGTGTGATCGGGCAGGAAGGAGGCCTATGCATATGATACTTGTGAGAAAATGAACAGATCCTGAAGAAGTTCAGTGTACTGGTTTGAGGCTAATTGGAATATTTTAATGAGAAAAAAAAAAAGATTATAGCTGTGCAAAGCAAATAATGGTGATTTTGGTGATTTTTACTTATAGGTTAGTTAGCTGAGATGTATAAAAGCAAGAACATAAACATAGATAAGACTCTGTGTGTGTGTGTATGTGTGTGCCTGAGCTCTGTCTGAGCCTCTCTCCCTAGCTTCTAGCTGGATCTGTGTAACCCAACTAATCAATTCTGCTTTGAACTCCCCTGAACGATCTTTCTGATTCACCTTGAATGTAAAGTGGATTCTGGGATAAGACTGGGAGGTGGAGAGATAGTGTAAGGGTGGTTTGGAACCCCTCTCGGGGACTCTGATTTGTGGGAGGGGTATTGTGTTTCTGTATTACTTTAAACTTGTCTATTTCTGTATGTAGCTGTAAATATTTGTAATGTATTGTAAATACCTGCTTGTATATTGTGCTAAGGTTTGACTACAAAGCTTCATTCCTTAACTTCCACCTGGCTGAGTCTAGTCTGGGTGAATTCAAATGCATGTGTGTGTGGGTAACTCCCAAACCATCACATTCAATAGAGTCATGGAGGGGATATGATGACACCTGTACTGCAAGGTATGTTTAGTCAACAAAATGATGGTGGACAGGGGGAAAGTCAGTCACAGAATCACAGAATTGTCAGGGCTGGAAGGGACCTCAAGGATCATCTAGTTTCACCCCCTCTGCTGTGGGCAGAAGTGTGAATGTGGTAAGTCAGAGGAAGATTAAGCACCAGGAAAAAAAGAAGTATTTTAGCTTAAAAAGTTTCCTAGTGAAGAGCAAACTGATATAAATGGACACAAATTGAATGGTAGGTCATAACCAACAAGTTCTGGCGAAGTCTCATAGTACAAGATGAGCAAGCATAAAAAACAAGCAACCTTTAAGATGGAGCACGCTGAGTTTCTAAACATCTAATAGCATTACAGCCTTTGAGAGCAAAAGCTGCTGAAGTTTGCAGAGATGATCTTAGTTTGATTACTCAGGGCTGGACAAGGCTCTGTCCAGCCTAATCTAGGGTAGGGTGTCCCTGCCCATGGCAGGGGGGTTGGAACTGGATGATCTTTGTGGTGCCTTCCAACCCTGACTGATTCTATGCTTTGCCAGTAGAAAGCAGGCAGGCAGAGTTGTCTCAGCAGTCACAGCACTGTCTTTTATTCTTCTGAGATTTAAAGGGAAAGACTACCAGGATGTTAGGGCAATCAGAAGATTTCTTTTGCAGGAACCCTTTTCAAAATAAGTGGCACTGAAGGGAAGAAGAAAAATTACCAAAAAAAAAAAAAAAAAAGGAAAGGAAAAGACAAAAATCCTAGCGCAGAGTTCATTCAGATCGTATATTGAGTGTAAATTTATCTACATGCCTGTGTTCCTGTCTTATATAATGCACTTTTCCTCTTCCAAAATGACAAGTTCATTAGTAGTATGGAATAACATAGTTAAGCTCATCTGCTCTGTGGCTGATTAAAAAATAGGTAAGCCTCCCTGAAGGAATGTGGCTAAAAAATAGTTGACTTCCTTTCCCCAGGCTCTCAGGCGCTTAATGGTGAAACACAGAATGATGTGCCTGTGTCTGTCTGTCCTGGTGAGTCAATACTACCAAGCAGAATGCTTTTCCTTGCATTGTGCTAGGATTTTGACAAAGGATCTCTGAAAGCTAAATTGGCTGGGAGGGTGTACTGGTGAAATCGATACCTTCTTTAGAAGGTGTCAGGCTGTAGCAAATAGTTTAACAGGACAGACAGACATTAAAAAGGTGAAGCCTGCCCATGAAGTGGGCACGCAGTGAACTCACATTGGAATGGTCCATGCTAATCAAACAACAGATTGTGCCAATGAAGAGACTTTCATAATTTCAGTGATTACAGAAAGATTGAGGCTGGAAAAGACCACTGAGATCATCAAGTGACCCAACACCATGGTATCAGCTAAACCAAATGCCACAGCCAATCTTTTCTTAAAGACCTCCAGGGGTGGTGTGGTGGCAGATCCATGTCCTGGCTTGCCCAGGCATGATGCTTTGGTCTCTTCACTCTGCCGGGGGTGGGGGAGTGCAGGGAGAAGGCAAAGACTTGGAGACAGCCACTTGGAGGGTCCAAGACTTGCCCAGACTTGTTCCTCCCAATATATAGTCACATTTGGCAGGACAGGCGCCATTTTGAGTGGTGAGTTTGTGTGGCCACGGCAGCCGTTTGCGTTCAGACGCCATTTTGAGTGGTGAGTTTGTGTGGCCATGGCAGCCGTTTGCGTTCAGACGCCATTTTGAGTGGTGAGTTTGTGTGGCCATGGCAGCCGTTTGCGTTCAGACGCCATTTTGAGTGGTGAGTTTGTGTGGCCATGGCAGCCGTTTGCGTTCAGACGCCATTTTGAGTGGTGAGTTTGTGTGGCCATGGCAGCCGTTTGCGTTCAGACGCCATTTTGAGTGGTGAGTTTGTGTGGCCATGGCAGCCGTTTGCGTTCAGACGCCATTTTGAGTGGTGAGTTTGTGTGGCCATGGCAGCCGTTTGCGTTCAGACGCCATTTTGAGTGGTGAGTTTGTGTGGCCATGGCAGCCGTTTGCGTTCAGACGCCATTTTGAGTGGTGAGTTTGTGTGGCCATGGCAGCCGTTTGCGTTCAGACGCCATTTTGAGTGGTGAGTTTGTGTGGCCATGGCAGCCGTTTGCGTTCAGACGCCATTTTGAGTGGTGAGTTTGTGTGGCCATGGCAGCCGTTTGCGTTCAGACGCCATTTTGAGTGGTGAGTTTGTGTGGCCATGGCAGCCGTTTGCGTTCAGACGCCATTTTGAGTGGTGAGTTTGTGTGGCCATGGCAGCCGTTTGCGTTCAGACGCCATTTTGAGTGGTGAGTTTGTGTGGCCATGGCAGCCGTTTGCGTTCAGACGCCATTTTGAGTGGTGAGTTTGTGTGGCCATGGCAGCCGTTTGCGTTCAGACGCCATTTTGAGTGGTGAGTTTGTGTGGCCATGGCAGCCGTTTGCGTTCAGACGCCATTTTGAGTGGTGAGTTTGTGTGGCCATGGCAGCCGTTTGCGTTCAGACGCCATTTTGAGTGGTGAGTTTGTGTGGCCATGGCAGCCGTTTGCGTTCAGACGCCATTTTGAGTGGTGAGTTTGTGTGGCCATGGCAGCCGTTTGCGTTCAGACGCCATTTTGAGTGGTGAGTTTGTGTGGCCATGGCAGCCGTTTGCGTTCAGACGCCATTTTGAGTGGTGAGTTTGTGTGGCCAT
>VWZI01022036.1:0-114399 GCA_013396835.1 Psilopogon haemacephalus | reverse complement strand
CGCCATTTTGAGTGGTGAGTCTGCGTGGCCATGGCAGCCGTTTGCGTTCAGACGCCATTTTGAGTGGTGACTTTGTTTGGCCACGGCAGCCGTTTGCGTTCAGACGCCATTTTGAGTGGTGACTTTGTTTGGCCACGGCAGCCGTTTGCGTTCAGGCGCCATTTTGAGTGGTGAGTCTGCGTGGCCATGGCAGCCGTTTGCATTCAGACGCCATTTTGAGTGGTGAGTCTGCGTGGCCATGGCAGCCATTTGCGTTCCTGGCAATCAATAAACAGGCTTCTGCCCCAGGCTTTGCCTTTTTGCTTTTACTTTTAATTTGCCTGTTCTGCCTGCAACGACCTTCAAGATGCTGACAGAATTCCCTCTAGTTTTGGGCACCGTCTGATGTTATTCTGTGAGNATTCAGACGCCATTTTGAGTGGTGAGTCTGCGTGGCCATGGCAGCCATTTGCGTTCCTGGCAATCAATAAACAGGCTTCTGCCCCAGGCTTTGCCTTTTTGCTTTTACTTTTAATTTGCCTGTTCTGCCTGCAACGACCTTCAAGATGCTGACAGAATTCCCTCTAGTTTTGGGCACCGTCTGATGTTATTCTGTGAGTAAATATTACAAAGCCTCTCAGTATGAACCTCTTTCCAGTTTCGATGTTTGCGTTTGCTACTTATTTCTTAAAGTATTGTAGTTTTGCCTGTTCCCTGTGTGTATAAGTATTCAATCCCCACTTTTTGAACATTGTAAATAAGTTTTTTTGTGAGGTTTAATGTTAATAAACAGTCTTCATAGTTATTGACAATCTTCACCCAGATATCAATATTAATATTGATTATTAATTTTGCATAATTTGGAAACAGATGGTGACTCCACAACCCCCCTGGATAGTCCATTCCAGTGCCTAATCTCCCTTTCTGTGAGTAACTGCTTCCAAATATCCAACCTAAATCTCCCCTGGGACAGCTTCAAACCCTCTTATCCTGTCACAAGTTGCCTGGGAGAAGAGTCTGACCCCCACCCAACTACAACTTCCTTTCCAGTAGTTTTAGAGTGTGATAAGGTCCCCCTGAGTCTCCTCTTCTCCAGGCTGAACACCCCCACCTCCCTCAGCTTCTCCTCACAGAACTTTCCTGCCAGCCCCCTCCTTAGTCTCCTTACTCTCCTCTGGCCCTGCTCCATCACCTCAGTATCCTTCTTGCAGTGAGGGCCCAGAGATGCACACAGCGCTCGAGGTGAGGCCTCACCAGTGCCAGTACAGGGACAGAATCCCATCTCTAGTCCTGCTGGCCACACTATTCCTGATACCCTTATTAATGCAGCTCAGCATCCCGTTGGCTTTCTTTGCCGCTGCAGCACATTGCTCACTCGTGCTGAGCCTTTTGTCCACCCGCTTAGGAGAATGAGGTAAATATCTTAAAGTTTTCATGCCGATAGTCTTATTTAATGAAAAATTCAGCCTAGACTGAAAATTAGCCTGAACTAAACATACAAGGGTGGATTGTGGCTGGAGGAGATCCATGTCTGAAGAGGCAGTGGTAGAGGAGGAGATCTTTGGAAATACCAGAAATCATCTTTGCTGTGGGTTGTGACTTGTCAGAGATTTAGCTTTTTTTCCCAGCTTAATAAGTTTATACTTGTCTCCTCCCAAAAAACTATAAGTAAACTTGAACAAACTTAGAGTGAAGGAGATTTCAGGCCATCTGGAGAAAAATTCTTTTCTTGTTTACATGCATCTTGTACTTAAGCCTGTTAGGATTTTGTCTCTCCAAAGACAACTGTAGGATACGAGTGCAGAATTTCCACAGTAGAAACTGCATCAAGTAAAATCTAAGATTTTTGCAGGGAACAAATGCAGAAATGCTTTCTTGCTTCCAAATCCTTCCCCTTTTTACTGCAGGGCTAAACACACCTGAGGTGTCACCTGCACACACACCTTATTTGTCCTAGACAATTCTCAGGCAGCTGTTAGCTTACTCATACCAGGAATCTTGCTGGTGATGCGGGTTCAGAATCCCCTGTGCTTTTTGTCCTGCTCACTGCTTTGCTTCTCTACCTGCACCTTTGCTCCACATGGCTCCATGCCAGGTGGAAGGGCATTATTCTGTGTATGACACCATCTGTTGCTTTTCACGTGCTGACAATTGAACCCAAACCTATGCAACCTGGAGATGAAAATGCTAATTTTTTGAGGGAGTTGATGACAATTCTTGTGTTGAATGTTGTGAATCTGGGAGCTGAGCTGCACAATCACAAGTGCTGGACGGAGTGCTCCTGGTGCGATATCCAGCTGGAAGGCAGTACAAAGGTGAGGTCTTGTGTGCACTCAAAGCCCCTGGTGACCAGGTAGTGCCATCTGCCACCAGAGTGTAGGAAATACTCTGAAGCAGATAATAGTCCTGTTAAAAGGCCTTCAGCAGACTCTTTCCTCGTTGACCTATTAATTCACTCTTCACTCAGTGTTTCAACTTAGGCATTAGTGCATGTTATGGATTTGCTCAGACTCTGCTGCGATACAGAGAGACAGCAAGGGCCCCAGAGGGGGTCAGTCCAGCAGGCGATCCTCAGCTTACCCTGTGCAAGCTGTCATCACAGACCTAAAGACAAAGCCTGGCCATTTGGCCTTCACATACTCTCTGTGGCAGTGTTTTCTGGCATGCTTTTGATCTCACTAGGTCCAACTGTTTTGATCTCTGCCCCATGGAGTGTGCTGCTGCCCCTCCTTCACCACACCATCACCTCAAGCAGAGCCAGATCTGACCCTGAAAACATGAAGAGCTCTGAACTTGCCCAATTTTGTGCAGTCACTCCAGCATCTATCTATGCAATGTTTATTGCATAAAAGGGTTTGTTTGGCTGAGGCTTGTGCTGCAGCTGGCTGTGAGGGACTGAAGCCATGGAAAGGGATCCTGGCTCCCGCTAGCCTGGCCGGTTCCCCAGGCTGACAGAGGCACCAGTGTTTTGAGGGCACCATCTACTGGCTAAATGGGAGCAAACGGAGGCTGTGATTTTTTATATGTAAGGAGTCCTGTGCACTACAGCGAGTGCTTCAGCCGCCTTAATCAACAAGATTGGAGAGCAAGCAGGGAAAGCTGGAGTGACTTGGATGTGGGTCTTTACACAAAGCCAAACTTAATCTGACAGCCTTAAGGCTTGTCAGAAGAGCTAAATTTCATCAAAATATTTGCTGGCTTCAAAAAGTCTGTTATGCTTTAGTTGGTGTTATCCTGTGGTCATATTTTGCATCCTTTCATGGGATTTGTTATCTTGATTGGTTTTGTCTCTAGAAAAGAGATTTTAAAAGTAAGCAAAGACTTGGTGCTTATGATATGCTCTCCTCCCTGTGTGCCCATCAGTGCTGTTCCTTGTGATTATTATAGCTACAAAAATTTAATCATCACAGTTGTAATTCATCTCCTTCATAGCTCTCCTCTTTCTTCAGCTGTAGTTTAACATCATGAGAACCCCACATAATCACTTATGCTCTTGACTAACTACATACCTGCTGGGTGAATGTTGAGAGTTATGCCGGTGTGAATCTGAGGGAGGGGGGGAAAAAAAACAAAAGGAAGCAAACAAGATTTGTAGGTTGTTTTTATCCTAGGTAATATCTATACACAGTTACAAGTGTCAGAGGACTCCTTTGCACAGATTTGTTTAATTTAATTTGCTATTAAATGATCCCCACGTCTTCTGAAATTGTTGGTGCGTTTCCTTATAGGTGGAATAATAATTACTAATTTTTTCTCACAGTACAAATTCACACAAGTGGGGTAAAAAATATTTTATTTAGAACTTGGAAAAAGGTCCAAAATAGAAAAAGAATTTGTAAGGATGGCTGAGATCATCTATTGTTTGAATGTTGAGCAGTTATCGGATTCAGTTGTTTGTTATGTGGGACATGACAATGTTTGCAGATGCCTGTGGTGTGCCCTCCTGGCTCTGAGTGCTAAACTGATCCAGAGAGACAAAACAACATCCAAAGTGATGATTTGGTGGCATTGAAAAAAAAAAAAAAGGTATATATCGATGTGTTTATGTCTAACTGCTGTTATTATGAACACTCTTCTTTCCCTTATATGCTTGAGAAATACTGTTATAATTACTTTTAATGTCACATTGAAGTTTGAATGCTTTTAAAATTCTCTTTATTCTCTCTTTTCAGTTGCAAATGAAACAGGGGACAAAAATGCACGACCACTTTCACGGTTTGCCCGTAAGTAATCTTTTTTAATTTTAACTGTTTGATCTACCTACCAGTGTGGAAATAAACACATTAAATATGTCTGTTAATCTCATATTGTTGTTACAGTTTGTTTACAGCACTAAACTGATGAACCAGAGTACATAGCTGGAAAAGTCCCTTACAGAAATTTAATCTTATTGAACAGAGTGATGCAAATCTAAAAGAACGGATAACTTTGTGGCCTTACTCTTGCTTTAAGCACAAAAGTTTCTGAGAATGTGTCACAAAGTCAGATGAAGTTCACTGCTGTGGCTATAAAGAGATTTGGGTCAAGCCCTAGAATACCATATGAAAATTGTAATTAAATCTTACTGAGAGCTTCTCCATCACCTTTTGCTTCACACAGCAAGGCTAGGAACTACAGATTGGGAGGGATTAGGGATTTGAAATGAGTGACCCAAGTTTGAACAGAACAAAGAGATGCATCTAGCCAATGTAGCACCACCTGACAGTGACTTTGATGACATTATTAAAAACACACATGATAAAGTGTTATTTAAAACCATGCATGATGAAACATGTAACAATGAGCAAGAAGATAGGAAATCCAGTTTTGTGATGATTTCTGATCAATCTGTAGGGAAAAATCCCTTTCCCATCATTATAAGGGGACATTTGCCATCATCGTGGGTGCTGCAGATCAGAACATCAAAATACTTTACATTTGTGCTGCAGTATTTCACACAGTCACAGGATGGCACTCTGAGCATGCTGTACCTCGCACAGGTGCCTAAGGTGCATAATGTGGCATGAAGGGATGTTTGTGGCTATGAAATCTGTTGCATGTAGTAACTTACAAGCTGACCTTCAGAGATACTTGAGTGTAACCACCCCAACGAAGCAGGATCGCATAGGGTAGTTTGCACAGGAACGCATCCGGGCAGATTTTGAAAGTCTCCAGAGAAGGAGACTCCACAACCTCTCTGGGCAGCCTGCTCTGTCACCATTGCTGTAAAGAAGTTTCTCCTCATGTTGAGGATGTTCTAGTTTGTACCTGTTGTTGTCTTATTAATGTGCACCACCAAAAAGAGATTTGCCACATCCACTTGACACCCACCCCTCAGATATTTTTAGACACTGAACAAATCCCTTGTTGTAGATAGTAAAGCTTAAAATGGGGCTCTATTGATCAGTCCTGGCTGGTTCAGCCCTGAAAATGCACGCGTAAAGGAAATGACAGAGAAGAAAAATCTGAAAGGAAATGCAAACTTCTTCAAGTTCTATATTACTCTGCTTTTTGTCAGTTATAGTTCCTGAATACTAGGTACAGAGTTGGAAGATTCAGCCAAAGTACTGTTTGTTCCTGGATATTTGAGTTACAAGGACTTCATGCTGCAATATAGCCTGGCAATCATAGAATCAGCCAGGGTTGGAAGCATCTGGAATTCAGCTGGTATTTCAGCTCTGATTCTGATGTTTCTAAGAGCTTGAGTTTTGGTGAATGTGTACAGGATTCAGGTCTGAGACCCGGGAACTTCCTCTTCCTGCTTTAATCCTGCCTCTCAGACAGGCAGCCAAGCCTGTGTTAGGGGTGACTGGCATTATATGGAAGGGAATAGACCAGTGGATGGCTGTCAGCTGAGTGGAAGCACAGGCCTTATAAGGCTTTAATGTATGACCAAGTGCTGCATGGGATTAAGTGTGGAGGTTTTTAACAGTAGCAGAAATGCAATGCAGAGAGAAACACTTTGATAAGCCTGGTTGGGAAATAGTCACAGAATCATCCTGCAATGGTGAAGGGAGATAATTCAAAGTGTAAACCAAACTTTCACTGTTAGGAGTTAAACTTCGTGGTCTGGAAGATTCAGTGGTCCAGCTAGGTTCTTGTAGGGTTTACTTAATATCATTAACTCTGTGGGAATGGGAAGGAAAAATAGAGTAGGAGCCTTTCTATGGAAAGGAAGGAAGTGTCTGAGGCAGGTACTTTTGCTAATGTGGGTTGAATGGATGGTGCTCAAACTTTTGCTGAGAATACAATAACCTACTCTATCATGCCACGTTTCATTGAACAAACAGATCAAACATTCAAAAACATCCTGACTGATTGGCAGAAAAAGCTGCAGCATTTGAGGCCAAGGATTCAAGAACTGAAGTCATAGAGGATGATTATTGTGCCCGAGTCACAACCTAGAGACTGGGATTCTTCCTGTATGGTGCCTTTCACATTCACTCCAATTGTTCATTCAAAGGTAATTACTAACTTCACAACAGAGAACAGGATTTCCATAGCTCTGTAACAACTGTCCAGTTGAGGACAAGAGTTAAATCTTCAGAGGTTTCAGTGGGGTCACAGAGAGGCTGTCACTGAGCACTTAAAAAACATACCCTTTTTGGATGACTTTATTTATCCTATAAGCACAACCAAATACAAGATAGCCTATAGAAATCCAGATGAGCCTTGTGCATCCTGCCTGTTGTAAGCAGCAGTCTGGAGCATGGTAGCTGTTTCCACTTTAGTTCAAGAACAAAGAAGAGGCAAAGGCTGCTGCTGTTGTTAAGTGAGGCAGTGAAATGAGTTGTGTGGCTGCGCTGCTCCCAGTAGCAGGGCTCACCGTGTAACAGTATTTTCAGGCTGTGTGAAAGTATTTGAATGCCTACCCACAGATTCTTTAAGCAGAGTTCTGCTTTTTAAAATAGTAACACCTAAACCTACTTTGCTTTTGCCTCTAGCTCAGCTATAATCATCTTCTGACAGGGTACAATAAAATGAGGGAGAAGCATTTTTGCAAATGTTTACAATCATTCAGAAGGATTTGAAATTAAAATTGAGTTGTGTTGCTCATTCCAATGCTACTGTTACCCAATCTTCTCTACTCTTAAATGTCAAATTCCAGTCCATTTAGGAGACTTTGAATTTAAGAGGTTATTATTGCCTTTAGCAGCAGTTAATGTGCTTGGCATCTTACTATATCATCTTGATACAAGTACCACTGTGCCATCACTCTTTATAGGCATTTAAATTCATCAGGCTTTCAGCATCTCAGACAACTGGAAGCCCCTGGCTGGTTAAGGCAGGTTCCTTAATCACAGAATGTTAGAGGTTGGAAGGGATATCAAAAGATCATCCAATCCAACCCTTGCCTGCCAGAGCAGGTTCACCTATACAAGATTGCACAGGAATGCATCCAGGCAGGTGTTCAATATCTCCAAAGAGGGAGACTCCACAATACCCCCGGGCAGCCTGTTCCAGTAAACCAATAATTTGCTGTATATTCAGATAGTTAAAAACCCTAGCCCTTACAGAATGGAAAAACAAGTTTATACCTATTAAAGTAAAATTAAGACATTTTGGGAGTTGAATAGTAGTGTAAGGAGAAGAGGAACAGCCATGCATTGTCATCACAAGACACTGAATGATAACAATATCATAGAATCATAGAACAGTAGGGATTGTAAGGGACCACAAGAGATCATCAAGTCCAACACCCCTGCCTAAGCAGGATCACCTAGGGCAGGTCACACAGGAACAAAACCTGTTGAGTTTTGAATGTTTCTAGAGGAGAGTCTACCACCTCTTTTTGCAGCCTGTTCCAGTGTTCCATCACTCTTACATCCTCATTTTGAGATGGATCTTGCTGTGTTTCAGTTCCTAACCATTGCCCCTTGTCCTATGACAGGACACCAATGAAAAGAGACTGGCACCTTCTTCTTGACACCCACCTTTCAGATGTTTATAAACAATAAGATCTCTCAGTGTTCTCTTTTTCAGACTAAACAGCCCCAGATCTCTCAGTCTTTCCTCATAAGACTCCTAAGTTTTAGTCCCTTAAGGATCTTTGTAGATATATTGATGTTGGTTTTATTTCTGCAGCTGTTGTGTGGATATTATTTGGCTTTGGTTTACCTGGTAGTAGTTAGTTATTGGAATGTCAAGGCTACCTTGGAACCTGGGTAAATATGGTCCTCACACATTAAGCAGTTGCTGATAATTAAAAGCAGAGAGGCCTATGAATATGGATCTTTCCTAATTAGCTGGTGTGTTGGTTTGAGCTAATTGGAGAATTTGAGTGGGAAATTAGACTATGGGCTGAGAGAGGTAAACACAGTGTGTCACTTCACCAAGTTTTACTGAGAAAGAAAAAAAAGTTGTTTTTAAGAACTGTTCTGAAAACAACCAGATTAGCAGATGGCTTCTGACCATTCGGCGCTGCGGCTGCTTCTCTTGGATGGTCTCCTTTGTCTCTTTGTCTTGGTAGCTAATTCAGAGTAATTTTACTAAATACTTTCCTGCCACTAATCTCCCTGGCTGATCTACTTCAGCTTATCTGCAGCATCAATAGGTGGTGAGATAAGACTGGGGAAGGGGGGAAAGGTGGTAAGGGGTGTTTGGTTACCCTCTCTTGGGGATTTTGGTCACTGTATATATCTGTAAATATCTGTTATACCTTGTAAATATTTGCTTGTATATTGTGCCTTGCTGTAAATATAAAGCTTCATTTATTAACTTCCAGTGTCTTGAGTCCTAGCCGGGGTTTATAAAAGGTGGGGGGAGCAGGTAACTGCTAAACCACTACAGCTGGGAACTAACCTGGAAGTTATTTTTGAATGGAAGAGACACATGAGTGTTGCTTATCCTCTGTCTTTGTGTCATTTGGGCTGTATGAAAGCAAGACATTTAACACACCCAGCAAGTCTGTAGCAGCAGGTATTACTGGACTTGGTGATCTCAGAGGTCCTTTTTGGCCTGGGTGATTCTATGATTCTAACAGGGTAGTTTCTCATGATATGTTCTCAGGAGAACATAGGGATAGCAGCTCTTCTGTTTGGTTACCTATTATATACTTTGTGTGTACTGCATCAAAAAGTCACCTTAATCCCTATGTATCAGGTCCATTATTTGCTTTTTAATTGGCCCTGCTGGACAATTACATCTGAAGGTCAGGAAAATATTTGAACATTTTACCTGTATGGTCTCTCATTAAAAATCAGCTGGTGGTTTCAGAAATAACCCCAGTTACCACATTATGGTTTTGTGTGGGTATTTTGCTTGTTTGTTTTTGTTTGGTTTGGTTGTTGGTGGGGTTTTTTTGTTTCTTTGGGTTTTTTTTGTTTTGTTTTGTTTTGTTTTTAATTTTGCATGCTGATTAAAAGCCCATGGAGAATGACTGCCAGCAGAGTTGGAATGCCTGATTCCTTTGGAATGCAGTAAGATTAATACTTGCTGCACCTCTGCTATGGGCAATCCCTTAACTCAAATAAGAAGAATTTTAGTTCTTAATTGCTCTTCTTGGGATCTTCTGACTCGCCTTTGCTATAATACTTCAAAGTTAGAATGACATAGCTGTTCAGTTTGGGAGTATCACTGAGATATTCAGAAGTTCCTCCATTATTCAGAAGCCATTTGGAAATTTTTGAAAATATGGAGCAGGTACTTAGGTTTCATAAAACTTAAGTCACGTATTCACTTCTCCAAAGGCAGGGAAGAGGAGATCTGACTGAAGGATGCTAATTGTACTTTGTCAGTGTAATGAGTCTCTGTACAAAAGAGGATGGGTTCTTGGAAGGACAAGCAAGAGGCACCTGGTGATACTTCTAAATAAATGTAAAAAGATCATTAATTGAATTATTTTAGCATTGCCCATTGAGAAAAGTTCAAGTTTTAACAGAATTACATTCTCCTTCAGAATTACATCTCCTTCATATACATCTTTAATCTATAATTTAACCACCATTAACTTTAGTTTAAGGAAGTCAGAGATTTGAAACTTTGATTTTTTTTTGTTAGTTTTTTTTTCTTTTTTTTTTTTTTTTTTTTTTTTTTTTTTTTTTTTTTTTTTTTTTTTCTGTAAAATGCTGCCATATCAATACATGCTAAAGTATAAGCATAATGAGGAGAGGATAATTCTTATTGGTTTCATCTTGTGTAATCAATCAAATCTTTTTATGGGAAGCATTACAGCCTTAGATTTGGAATGACCTGAACATAAGTTCTTATTTCCTTTTTTGAGCTTTATTTCAAGTTTTTGGGCTTAATCCCAAGCTGTGGTTGATGCAAATGTATAACAGACTTTATTTCCAGACTGGTAAGAAAATGAATTTATTTTCTTTTGTCCGCTCTATTTTTGCAGGGTCTAAATCACAAAACTGCTTGTGGAACACCATTATTGGTGGACTGACTGGCAACCTCAAGGAAAGACCAAAGCCAACCATCATCAGTGACCCTAGACCTCCTGAAGAAATCCTAGCAGATGAACTACCACCAGTAGACAGTCCTGAGGCATTGGTGAAAGCATCTTTCAGGTCTGAGGGATATGATTTTACTTTGTTTATTGTTGAGAGATTGTCTTTTTAGGTTTTCTAGTGTGGGTTTAGTGGGGGAATGTGCTACTGAAAGATCTCGTGGTGCTGCATGGCTTTGTACTTAGCAAGCGTGGAAAAGGAGGTGCACAAATAATAGTGATTGTCAGTTCTCAGACCTCATTAGCCTTCTTAAAAAGAATTATGGACTGTACAGATATAAACACTGTGATTAGTCAAAGCGGTAAATGGAGTCAGTTCACTGCATGAAAATGTCTTGGAAGTTTGGTATTGTTTCATTTGAAAGTGGCTTAGTGCTGAAGCACTTCAGCTCAGATGATGTGCTTTATTTACACAGGGGAGAGCTAAGCCTTTTTCCTTTGATGTAATGTCTTGAGAACTGTCTAGCATTAATTTATTTTGTCAAGGAGAAGGATTCTGGCCAGGGGCCTGCAAGCAAGCCAGTGCTGCTGTTGTAAAGAGTGCGATATAGCCATTGCTGAGTTTTCCTCTCGTTTATTTAATCGTGTGGACGTACAGTTGTCAGATGTTTCTTGGAGGCATGGTTACTGAAAAGAATTTTCTACAAGTGAGGTAAAAGAGAGAAGCTATATGCATGCCATGGATCTTTGATCCTAATGTGAAAATAGCTGTGCCCAGCAGAGGTGAAGTGTGTGGCAAAATTGATTTCTCCTAATGTCTTTTAAGCTTTTACTGTTGAAAACTGTGCTCTTCTCTTATGTTAACCGCACATGTGTGCAAGCATAAAATGTTTTCTTGCTTGGAATAATTTTTTCTGACCACAATGATTTTGATTATGCTTCAGTTTGGCAAACTGATTACAGTCTTCATATAATCATTATTTTGGATGTACTTATTTAAGTCATTATATTAGGTTACAATTTCAGATGCCTTGTTTATACTGCTTGACCTCTAAAAGCACATTGCCCTTGAGAATTTATTCCTGTCTGTGTAAATAAATCCTTTAATTCCATTTTCTTCTTTAATATTTCCATTATAATGACAAAGGGAAAAGGTTTCAGAATGTGGCTCTTGCTTTTATGATGACTTGTGGTATTTAATGGCTTTTAAACAGTTTGTCTCTCTGACACTTAAAGTCTATAATTCCAAGAGATCTAAGTCTTTCTCAGCTTTCACTTCTCATAATAAATTCTAGGTAGCAGCAATCCCTTACGTTGCCATCATCAAGATAATTTCAACCATTTTACATGACAAAATAATGTCACAGCGATTCAAATGGCATGATTTGATTATGTGAGTGGGGTGACTCTTGGAAGAAGTGAGCTTATATATAGCATAATAAGGACTGATGAGTTGGAAAATGTAATTTAGCAAAATAGTTTTGCTAATGCACTTTAAATGGCTTTATAAACATTACAGAACCTTTGTATTTCATCACTTCGGAAATTACTGTACAATGTGGCATCTGGGGGGCACTTTTATAGATGGAAATCCAAACAAATTGCTGTCACAAAGTAAATTGAGACTGTCTAGTTTTGTAAAGAAAGGGAGGCCTGTGTGTGTTTAGTGGCTACACAGAAGAGTGAAAGATAGGAGAGTACGTTGTAATTACTGTCTAAAGACAGAAGAAAATAAAACCTACTGGCTTTGTAATCTTCTTGATATTATGGGACTATAAGAATATATAAATGGGGCCCAGATGCATCTTCTGGGGTCACATGTTTGTTTCATCAGAGTCTTCTGTGAGTTGTGATCTTCAAGTGCTTGCTTGGCAGCATTCATTTCACCAGTGTGTCTGAGTGCCTATGACTGCCTGTGAAGCACAGACTTACCTTGATTTTTTGTTCACTAGGCATTAGTGGAAGATCTTTCTGCCCTGTTGCATTTTGGGGAATGAAATGCATTTTACAAGTTATCCATCCACCATGTCTTAATTCGGAATGTGGTGGCTGCATCTCAGGGGAGGTGGGACAATGCTAGGCTTGTATGAACTGGATTTACGAAGAGGAGAACTAAGCCTTGTTTTTGAATGTGACTGCTACAAAC
The DNA here is from genome assembly GCA_013396835.1 of Psilopogon haemacephalus. Classification (NCBI taxonomy): domain Eukaryota; kingdom Metazoa; phylum Chordata; class Aves; order Piciformes; family Megalaimidae; genus Psilopogon; species Psilopogon haemacephalus. Next base: position 101,902 of record VWZI01022036.1, on the reverse strand, counting down.
TGTAAAAGGCAGCAACTCCCTTACTACTGATTCACTGCTGTTAGAGCAGTGTATGGCAATGCCATCCCTTTCATGTATAGTTAAAAAGAAAATGTCTCTCCAGTGTCAAATGAGTCACACTTCCTTGTGATGACATATTTTTTTATGTGAGTACATATAAGCAGCATGAAATCCCAGTTGCCACCTCTTGTATTAGATCTTGTTTTCCATGGTGCAGTACTTACTGTTCTGTAGCTTGGAAAATTAGGAAGAGATCTATATTTGATTTTGTTCAACATATACATATGAGCTTGAAATGCATTTAAACACAAAAGGAGGAATGTGATCATTTGAGTCATTCTGGTACTTTTCTTGCACTAATAATCCATCTTTAAGTTATCTTTAAGTTGTAAAGCAAAACCCAGATGAAACCAAACCCCTCTCCACACTCCAAATAAGTATGTTGCAGGATCTTCCCATAGTTAAAATAATGTCCTTGATTTTCGTACACAATTATTTTTACTATCTCTTTTCTGAAGATACCAAGTAGAAGCGCAAGACTATTCTGAATGAGACCAAATACCATTCTGAAGAGAGAATTGAAAGTTTGTAATATCTTCTTGTTTGCAGTATTGAGTGAACACTTGTTAAGAAAAAAAGGGCAATGTTTAAAATCCAGATTTTAAAACTGGTTCTCACTGACATTTAGTCTGTTTGTCTAGTAAAGACAAGGCAGGCTCCAACTTGAAATATTTGAAAATACAGTGGAATATGGAAAATGACACATTATCCCCTTTTGACAAGGACAAGTATATACTTAGACACATAGAAGTGATTAGCCTCTTGGCCCACACTTTATGCAACAATGAAACTCACTTGCCCTAAATTGTTGAATTAAAAAAAAAAGACTACACAAGGCTGGAAACATAAAAGACTTTCTCACTGTTTTTTGCACACATCTACAGCAGATACAGCTCTCACTGAACACTGAAATGTAGGCATTGTCACTGGAAACCACCCTTCCAAGCATCTTTCTCAATCCAGACTTATTGTAAGGCATTTCACTTGCATTAAACTGAAATTAATTTTTGTTCTTTTCAAACCTGTTGATTATTCCTGTTATTTATTGGTGCTCATTGCAATCAATTATAAGTGAAATGCATTCTGTTCATTAAGGAAACAGCTTCCACATGATTTGTCTCTCCTCAGTTGTGCCTCCCTCCTAGGTGCATGTTATGCTTTGTGAGAGCTATGCACTCATTTCTTGGTAGATTGAGATTTGTGAGTCAGAAGGGGAATGATCAGAGGAGAAAGATTTATAGCAGTTACTGTTCAAAGGCTGCCTTCTCTCTGTGTTTGTGTATATCCACACTGATCCAAGAGCAAGGTGTTTTTTCAGGCTGTTGAAAGAGAAATGGACTTCTTTCTTCTTTTTTTCCTGTTTTTTTTTTTTTCTTGATATCACAGTCTTCTTGTTCTTCATAGGTTAGATGTATTATTGATGATAAGCAAAGCCAGCAGTCCTATCCCTGCAAATATAAGAGACATCAAAAGACCCAAGTTGAGAAATTCAGATGGACTGTGGGTGTCCTAACAGAGCTGTGCCTTTGAAAGGCAGGGAACAAATCCGATTCCAAAAAGGGAATAAGAGTTTGAGCTGAAACTCTCTGGATAAATAAAGCCCCAATAGTAAAAAAGTCCTGCATTGAAGGCTTACCAATGCCTGTCCTTGACCACAATACTTTATGTACATCACCTGAATCTTGTACCATAATAAATTCTGGGTATTCATTTTGCAGCTGTGCAAGGCTTCCAGTTCTGGCTTTGTCCGTGTATGGATCATTACCAATCCTGGACACGGACTGTGCTGTCTACCTGCCCAGAGCAGGGGCTGAATCCAAACATGGTATACTTGTGCAGCCACATGAATTTCAGATGTCTGCGTGGCCTTCTTGTGGCTATAAAAGGCTGTTACAAGGACTCTGATTTGCAGCTTGGTTGATAGAAGTGACCAGCCCACTCTTCCTTGCAGGCCCACAGAAGAAACTGTATATGGGAAGAGATTTGAATGTAGGAAAATACATTAATTTAAAGGTAGTCCAGTAGGGTAATGTTTAAAAATGAACTATTTGCTTCTCCCCACCATGAGAGATTAATAGTCTCTGCATCCTGATACCAAACTGGGATGCCTTATGATTCCCATTGACATAATTTCTGGCCTGTTTTCCTCAGGAAAACTGGCTATCCTTCTCCTAAGGAAATTGCTGAATGTCTCTCAGTCAGCTTTCCTATTAACTTGTTAACAATAGCTGAACTTGATTTGTAGCTTAGCAGAATGGTAGATATCTCAAAGGTACTTTGTTCAACCTATTTTGTGAAAACTGATGGTAGGATAAAACAGGATCCAAATCAAAATGTGGATAAGAGAGAGAAAAGCTAACATCTGAGAGCTGCTATCTGGCTGGCCTGTGCTGATTTTCTCTGGCTAATCCCATCTATAGCTGTGAACCAACTGACATATGTGACCACACAGGCAGATGGAGCAATTCTTGGAGGAAAGGCCCAAGGAGGGCAGCGCAGCAGGAGACGAAAAAGTCACAGAACATGTTGCTGTGGGAAAGGTAGCACAAGTATGTAGGGAGCCAGTCATAGCTTGTACTGCATCTTTGAATACTATAGTTGATGCTAATGAAAGGTATTTACTATAAATTATGACTAATTACACTTCGAGTGAGCCTCATACCTTATTTTGGTAGATTAAGTGAATTGTATGCAATGACCTCTTTCCTCCTGCCATGTTGTTACACAGAGCATGGTCATTTTTTGCACATGTATAGGTTCAGGGTTTCCTAACATGAACCAGCTGTCATCCTTGGAGGTGCTTAAAAGATATGCAGATGCAGTGCTGAGGGACATGGTTTAAGACCAGATTTGGTAGAGTCAGATAATAGTTAGACTTGATGGTCTTGAAGGTTTTTTCCAACTGAAATTATTCCATGGTTCTATGGAGTGCTATCTAACAGGGAGGAGCAGCAGGGCTTTCAAGGCAAAATAGCACTGGGAAGGAGTCTGTGGCCACCTGACCTATTCCTCTAGCCTGTAGTCTGCACTTGAAGGGCATTTGATAGGAGGGGAAGCCACATGGGCTCTGGAACAGATTTATTGTCCTGGCAGTCTGTGTGTGTCGTGTGGGCTGAAGGTTGCTCATCCCATTATTAAATTAAGAGTGCTATAGTATATATTTCATTTCCAATGGGAAAATGGGATAGTGGCTTTCTTACTCTTGGCAGTCAGAGAAGGTGTGATGAGCTGAGATAAAATTCTTTGACTAATCAATTGCTGATTCTTGGGTCCTTAAATTTGCCTGACCATGAAACATTTAAAAGGCACTCAAAGGAAATTCCTCTTTGGTTTAGCCTGCTTTTAGATGGCTGGCTGATGGCACTCAATTGAAATGATGTGTTACATTGTGATGTTTTCCTAAAGGATGTGGTAAAACATCCCCCAGATCCAATCCAATCAAGAATACACCTGATTTGGTTTTGAGACCACAAAACTTGCAAGTAAGAGCACAGGAGTGTTTCAAAGTGTGTAACAATAGCAATCATGAAATAACCCCAAATAATCTTAAAGCTAATGGAAAAGAGTTTAATCTTTACTGATGTGCTGCATTTCTGATTAATGAGAAGAGCTTTGAAGGAGGAGGAAGATACTTGGCTCCAGTTAATCGAGTATGACAAACAGATCTGGAGAGGAAACTGTATCTTGTCTTGGGAAATGGTAGCTATTTATGCCTTGAAATAGACATTTGAGATTTAAAACTTTTTCTGTTTATTTATTTATTTTATGAAAGCCAAGAGACAATCTACACTGTTAACCCCTGACGACTGGACTTTTACCTGGGGCATATTGGAAAAGTCCTTACCTTTTGCAGGAGCCTTCATCCTATGAATCGAGTTCTTGGTGCCCACAGGAATGCTGTGAACACCAGGCTATAGGGTGCTTGTATAGGCTGCTATTTGTACCCTCTACTCTGTGTATCTGTCTTTTAGACTCTGCGCTTTCTGATGGTTTTGTCCAGTCTGTCTCCCCATGCAAAATGATTTTTGGTGATTGCCATATTTTGGTAGAAATTCACAACTCAGCCTGCCAGCAGACATACAGCAACATCTAGGCAAGTAAAGCTGCTGTGAACTGTCAACACTCCTTACCCACATAAGTTGCTACTGGCTGTTCTTTAGCTGTTTTTTGCATGTTAAGCTGTCTGCTGGCAATTTCTAGAAACCATTTTATGTAATAGAAAGGTCTTATTTGGAACTTCTCACACTATGCATCTGAGTACTCAGCACTTGCTGATGTCAGAGCCATGGTGTCTGTAGCTTGCAGATTGGGACATTTATTTTTAGTTTAAATAATTTTTGGATCTGAATCTATTGAAGTGTTCACAACAAGACTGCTAAAACTATCATGTGTTACTTGGTTTCCATCTGAACTTTATAAATTGGTCTAAACTTTTTAAATTGCCTCAAGTTGCTTTGACACTTGGCCTTTAGTCTAAATTTGCCATCAGTGCTTCTCTTACTCTGGCAAAATAACATCTCATATCACTTCTGGTGGAAAGGCCTTCTTTTTGAGGTATGGTAATTGACTCCAGAGCGTGGGCCTTGGATCTCCATTTGTGACCATTTCTGGTGTGTGTGTGTGTGTGTGTGTGTGCGTGTATATACATATGTATATATATAATGTATACAGACACAGAGACCTTTGATCTGCCTTCTCTTTCATGTGAGCACTTAGAGTTCCTTGTCAGACTACATTTTGTCTTGGCTCAGCTGAAAAAGGACCAGACTTGAGGTTCTGTTTCTGAAGTTACAGCTGCTTAAGAACACTTACAGTAAAAAGAAAAACTATCAGAAGATTATTTTCCTTCTTCCTAAATGATGTGCACAAGCCTCATCTAGATCAGTGTGAGTTTTCAAGATGAAGATAACATTCCTGTTCCCAGTGCTTAGCACATCAAGATTGAGTTTTGTCTCATAATTGTCAGCAATAATATCTGCTCTTGAATCTAAATGATATTTGTTATCCTTCCAGCTTTTTGTAGCAGTTATAATTAAGTCTGCCCTAATTCTGCACAGTGTTATTCACAGTATAAAGTAACACACAGATTCCTTCTGAAGATGAGATGTTGAGAAAATTGGATTCCTCTTATGGCACTGTATCTCCTTTTGAGGTGGTTTTCGCTTATTTTAAAGCTGCTTATAATTATCTGCAATGGCAGCAGTACTTGAGTAGAAGAATTAGACTGCAATGGTATACATACAGTGGGCCAAATTTGCTGTAAATTGGCATGAAATTCAGCTGACTTCTGTAGAGCTGTGCTGATTTACTGCAGCTGAGTATGTGGCTTGACAGAGCAGTGCTCACAGAGTGAAATTTGCATATTTGTTGATTAATGTTATAAATCAAGCTTGGCACAGTGTTTTTGCTGAATCATGAGCAGTGATGTCAAAGCAAGTGTTAATCAAAGTGCCCTGGGCTAAAGACAGCAAATTCCTTTCTGAGGACTGCCCATGGACTTTGACAAAAGCCATCCAGACCCCCCCCCACCCCCGCCGTGGCTGGAGAACTGGTCTGAAAGGAACACCATACAGTTCAGCAAGGGGAAGTACAAAATCCTGCACTGTGGTGGGGAACAATCCCATGTACCAGTATACACTGGGAGGTGATAGACTAGAAGGTAGTTTTGCTGAGAAGAGCATTGAGATCCTGGTGGACTTAGATCATGAGGCATCAATAGGACCTTGCATCAAAGAAGGCAGTGTTAAGGTGGCATGTGGAGTGCTAAGTCCAGTTCTGAATTCCCCAGAACAAGAGAGACAGGGAAGTGCTGGAATGAGTCCAGCAAAGGACCATGAAGGTGGTTAAGAGCCTGGAATTTCTGTCACAGAAGAGGAGGCCAGGAGAGCTGGAACTGTTGAGCCTGGAGGAGAGAAGGCTTGAAGCAAGATTACTGATACAAATACGAATGGAAGGGAACACACAGAGCCAGCCTCTTCCCAGAAGTGCCCAGTGACAGGATTAGAGGCAGAGGGCAACAACTGAAATGCATCACTTTGAATTTCTTTTTATTTATGTTTAAATGTTTCTGGTAGGGTATTGTTTCGTTTTGCTTTTTTAAATTCTGAAAGTAGTTGGATGCTGGGCCAAGTTGTCCAGAGAAGTGGTGGGGTCTCCATCTATGGAGGTAATCAAATCATAACTGGATGCATTCCCGGGCAACCTGCTGTAACTGACACTGCTTTGAGCGAGGAGGTCAGACTAGACGAACTCCAGAGGCCCTCTCCAGTTGCAGTGTCTCCGTGATTCCGGGGGGGGTGGCCGGGACGGGACACAGGGTGGGGAATGGTGAAGCTGAATTATCACCCTGTGAGTAAAATGCTAGTGTCTGATCTGCATTGCAGATCTGTTATCTGCATTGCAGATTTTCGTTGCATTGTCTGCAAACATCTGCTGCATGGAAATCCCTCTGACGTCAGTGTGAAATCGACGTCTGCAGTGCAGATTCATGACTGGGTGTTTTCTCTGGAGAGTTTCCCCATCTGTGTTTGAGACGAGCCAGAACAACATGGTTTAGCTATTTATTTTTTTTTCCTCTGTAAACCAAGTATTTTGTGAACTGAGCCTTCCATAAAGAAGGCTATTAAAATGCAGGCTTCATCTCCCAGTTGTCAAAAGAAAGTGGCACTGAGTTCACAGCTCATATAGATGATGGGGAAGATGTAACCAGACACTAATATAGATCCTCAAATATAATTTAAATTTGCCTGAACAAGTTTCCTCTGAGAGGTGCAAATGACAGAGGCAAATTCTATAAAGGAATTTTTCATTAGTTCATCATAAGTTGAGTAATGATCTTAGTGAGATTATTTGTAGCCTTAGAAACCATTTGTTCAGTTCCAAGGTCTGCTGACCACTTTGATCTGTCTGGAGTTGAAATCTGGTAGCAGAGGTTACTGCTTCTTGCTTCTGCAGAAGCATTTGTAGGGGCTTTCCATTTGTATTTTAAAAAATTGCTTAAATATTTATCTTAAAAGAGATGCTAGAGTAAGGTGTCCTCTATTTTTAACTAGTACTCTTTGCTAGTGTCGACTTCAGTAGAAAACTTGGCCCAAAATAATGTATTGTAAATTTTCTATATGTAATTCCTCCAGCACTAAGATAGGACAAAGTGACAGAAAAGCAAATATACTCATACTGTCATTGACCTTTCAGTCACTGAATCTTTGTATCTGTTGATGTGAAAAATGTGATTACACTTTTTTTTTCCCCTTGTTGAAGGTGAAGTCATTTTAACAACACTCATCTCTTCCCAGACACTGTATTGGGAGCTACCTGTCAAATACTTTCAGTAACTGGCTTCTAAATTCCTCTGGTTTCTGGTTTGTTGGTTAAGGCATGGCCTGAGATGTGGGACCATTAGATTCTCTGCCAGTTTTATTGGTGCAGTTTTATTCAAGTACCTGACCTTAGCAGACTTGAGCCAGTATGCACCTGAGGCACTATGATGTTGAGAGCTGAATGACATTAGCTGATAGAATGCAATTGAGGTGGAGAGAAAGATAATCAATCAGTCAGTTTCCTGTTCTCTTCTGAGTGTCTTCATACTTCAGTGGGAATTTCAGGGAATCTGGTGATGGAAACAAAGCACCAAAAGCTACCTTCACTCATAACTGCAGACAGGTAGCATGAATAATAAGTGTCTTTGTCTTTTTCCTTTTGTTCCTTTTGTTTCCTTTCCCTTTCCCTTTTTCTTTTCTTTTCTTTTTTTTTTTTTAATAAGTTCTTTTCTGGGAAGAAGGTGGAAGAAACTGGCTTGCTATGTGACCACATTGAGATGTACAGCAGCTTTGAACTCTGAGATAAAATGCTGGATTTTGAGGGCCAAATATATGCAATTTTCAGTGTTCCCCCAGGACTGCCAAACAATTGCATTCGTGTCAACACTGACATCTCTGGCTCAGGAAGGCTAAGTGCTGCATGGACCATTTACTTTTCCACAGCATATGAGTACAGCCTGCTTGATCTTGGAGAGCATTTGTGCCATACCTGTTTTCTTCATAACCGTGCAGACCTCAGGGTTAGCTCACCGTTAACTTTGTAAGTGGCTTTCCCCAGTATCCTCCTTGGCTGTTCTTTAATGACTAGGAAGAAATTATTTTTCACTGCAGGAAGGGTTCGGCTGATTAATGAGGGACAGACAGAGCTGCAGGTAAGAGAGCTGAGTTGACCTCCTTGGTGTCATTCATAGTCAGTTAGTTCACATGCAGGGGTCCAGTTCCTCTGTCAGTTTTATGTCATTGGGGACTACTTTTTAGAACTTCTTGGATGTGGTAGTTTTACGCAATTCTTACCGAACCAAGGCAAGTCACCTCTCACTGTTTCTGGTGGTGTGACATCAACTTCCCTTGGTAAGACTTGGTTTGCAAGACTGGATTGTGGTCTAAATGAGCTGGCAGAAAGTTTGGGATAGTGCCAGGTCTGGAAGGGGCTTCTCAGTCCAGAAGGAGAAGGTTGTCTGCACCAAACTCACAATACCTGGTGGCCTTCCTAACTTGACACCAGCTGGGTCCCATAGCTACTATCAATGTCAGGCTTATTCTAGTATGCAAGTGTGTGAAACCACAGCCATCTGGTTTGTCTTTAGTGTAGCAAGGGAACTTACAGTCACTTTCTGACAGAATGCCATATTTGGCTGGGCTGCAGGCAGACTGAGAGAGTTGGGGCTGCTCAGTCTGGAGAAGACGAGGCTCTGAGGTGACCTTATTGTGGCCTTCCAGTATTTAAAGGGAGCCTACAAAAAAGCTGGGGAGGGACTTTTTAGGTAGTGACAGGACTAAGGGGAATGGAGCAAAGCTGAAGATGAGGAGATTCAGCCTGGACATGAGGAGGAAGCTCTTCACCATGAGAGTGGTAAGAGCCTGGAATGGGTTGCCCAGGCAGGTGGTTAAAGCCCCGTCCCTGAAGGTGTTTAAGGCCAGGCTGCATGAGGCTGTGGGCAGCCTGATGTAGGGTAGGGTGTCCCTGCCCATGGCAGGGCAGTTGGAACTACATGATCCTTGTTATAGCTGATTGCAGAGTTCATTTGATATATATTCTCTGAATTTCTTCTTCTTAGCTTTACTCTTCTTGGTCATATATTCTTAAAATAAAACTCTTCTTTAAGAAAAAAAATTAAAAGTCTGGTTCTGTAGTTTCCAGGCAGCATGGACTATAAAATGAAATAACCCAGCTGTATATTTAGAAGCATGCAAGTAAATGTCTTGGAGCTAAACAATATAAAGGTACAACTAATTGAAAGTAATATTTTAATGCTGAGAATAAGACTGTAATTTTTTCCCCATTTCATAAGGTAGGAAAATATACTTCAGGTAAATGACATTTCAGTGAAAATCATTATTATTTAGTTGTATTCCTGAGGGGAAAAGTAAATATTGGAAAATTCTTAGATGATTTTTGAACTTTTCTGTAGTGGGTATTCTTTCAGCTTTAAGGCATTTTCATCAGCACTTTTTGAATGTCTCTAAAAATAATAATAGTAATGTAGGAGGCTAGCAACATTGGGTAAACTGCTACCAGTTAAATCAAACTCACTGTTAAAACAATAGGAAAATGCAAACTGCAAAGTAGGAGGGGGAAAAAAATAACAGAAAAATGGTAATTATGTTTTTCAGAATAATTTGCTTTGTGTATTTTATGTCCCTGTTTAGTGCTTTGTCGCAATCCTTACTGAACAGTAATGCAAGGAACCAGCTTTGCAAAGGACCCTCCTCACAACACTCTCCTCATAATACCTATGGGAATGCCTTGGAAAGGAAAATGAGGAATGTGAGCAGATGGATTGGTACTCTGGATCTATGCATATATAGGCAGAGAGTGTCCTGGGCTATTCCATGAATGTCTGACCAGGCTCCTGCTCAGAGATGCTCATGACCCTCCAGAATAACTCACCTTTAAATTGTCTTCCCTCTTTGAGGGCAGGATTTTCTGTGAGAGACCTGATAAAGGGGGCATATCTTGGAAAATCGGAGTGTGTGGTGCTAAATGCCTCCTTTTTTTTGCTCTGATAGGAGAAGAGGAATTGTGGCCAGTCACAAACTGAAGCCTGCTTTCTTCTCCAGTGTCAACAAGTGGAAATTTTCCTTCATTCAGGGTTAATGTTGTAGGTTGACACCTATGAACACATTGCAACAACTCAGCCTGGTGCAAAGAATGGAAACATACAAAACTTAGCAGCTAGAAGAAGCAATAGAAACTGGCAGTGAAACTGTCATGAACACATCTAGCAAGGAACAAGTTCTGTTGTGCTCAGCTCTGAGGAGATGCACAGACCACAGCTGAATATCAAGCTAAAAGTGTGTGTGTGTGTGTGAGGGAGAAAGGGGAAAAAATGGGACGAGGAGTAAAGAAACATAGTTTGGAGGACAGCTCATGTTTTTCACTAGCATGTGAAGCACAGAAAGTTGGTTTCAAATGTTTTCTTGTTGCCATTACCATTTTGATACAAGCAGTTAGAAGTGGTGACGGAGTCAGGGTAAGGTAGAAGGCAGCACATTCTCTTCTCTCTGTGCTGGTTTGCAGGGCTTGGCTGCTCGCTGAGGGAGATGAGCTGTCGTGCTTCTCTGAGCACGGAGGCGCGTGAGCTTGATGCTGAAGGTCATGCCCAGCTCCTCTTTCATGTACCACAGTCCCACTAACCGATGAGTGTAGCTGCACATTATGTATATCCAACAGGAGATAAGAGGACTGTTTTGCCATGGCTCTGCAAAACCTGTGGACAAGAGAACCCAATGACAGAGGAGTGATAGCTCCGATAAGCATGACCTCAACACAGTGCCTAATTTTAGTGTTTATCTGACCAGTTGGTAACTGCAAGTGTTGTCAAATGACAGATAGAACCCTTAAAATATGCACAGTGACCATTCTTTTATCATTAGTTGCAAATAACCATGGGAAAAGGGATCTTAGAGGTTTGTTTTTGTTTTCCTGTTGCTCAGTTCAACCAGGAATAACTTCGCAAGAGTCAAATGGACTCCAGTGAAAATAAATTCAGGAAGAGACATGCTGACCTTGTCTGCCCATAGAAACAACAGTGACTTTGAGGTCAGTTTATTAACTTAGTGCTAGCTAGTTAAATGAATTCAGTAACTGATGTGGGCAGCATTCCCTTCATAGCACTTCTGTAGAGAAGGTGCCAGTTCAGGCACTCATGGAGCAGCAGAAAATCATGGATACAATATCCGTCCCTTTACTTCTTGTAGGTGAACATCTGAAGTAAGGCAGAGGAGGACCTTTCCACTCTGTCATTCTCTGTATTTCCCTTTCTTCAGCCTGTTTCCATTGCACTTTAATTTTGTGCAGAAGGGATGACTTCTGACCCAGGGCTCTACTCTCATTTGGCCCTTGTCACCACAGTAGAAAGCTTACTGTGATTGCTTTGCTTGCCACGTTAGGCTATCAAACAGGAGTTTAGTGCTTGCAGATTTGCAGTTGTTCTGTTTGACCCACTTCTCTTTTTCTAAAGCTTCTGGCACAGGACACAGCATTCTATACTTAGAGCAATTCTTCCAAAAATTTGTCACGGATATTATTCAAGAAAGCAGAGAAAGGGTCAATGAACAACTCTGAGACAGAAAGAATTAAGTCCTGTCAGTTTATATTTAATGGATGGCGTTTTTATTTTATTGTATTTATTTTTAATTCAGAACTAAATGCCCAAACCGTCTATCTGTTCAGTTCAAGGAGCAATGGCTAGGAAGTGAAACACAGAAGGTTTCACCTCAACATGAGGAGAAACTTCTTTATAATGAGGGTGACAGAGCACTGGAACAGGCTGCCCAGAGAGGTTGTGGAGTCTCCTTCTCTGGAGACTTTCAAAACCAGCCTGGATGTGTTCCTGAGCCAATTATCAAAGGGGATCCTGCCTTGGCAGGGAGGTTGAACTCTGGAGGTCCCTTCCAACTTCTAACGTTGTGTGATTCTGTTCTGTGGTTCTTATTCTTGGAAATAGTTCTGTTGTCTGGGCTACAATCTAAATGTACTGTTCTCAAGCAAGCAAAGAGCCCTGTGTGGGTGCTGGAACACATCCAGCCACCAGCTCACCTGCCCATTTATGTGCTTGCCAGAACCTGTGATCAGTTGCATCAGACAACTTACTGCATACATTTTTGTGGCACTTGCCACAATCCTACACATGCCTACTGCTATGTATTATTTTTTGATTCTTCCCCTCTACTTTTTTGCAAACTTCAGGAATTCTTCTTGGCCTCATAAAGCTCTCTCAAAGTTTTCAGTCCCTGTAACAGGTTTTTTTTGTAGTCATGCTGAGACCTTTCAAGCATGGGATGCTTGGCTGAACCGTATTAACTGAGGAGTGAGGATTTTTCCGTCTGCCATGAACAGAAAGGTACTAATATAGGGATCCATGAGAATTTAATATTATTTGAGGGGCTTTTAAAAAAAAAATCTACAAAATATAAAATAAATATAAAAATGGATAAAACAGGTGCAGGAAGGGAAAATATCCCTTAGGTGAATCACTTAAATTTAGATAAATGGTCTCATGCCATTTACCAAAATGCATAGTAGGTAGATTAAATATTCAGAACAAGTTACTGCAAAGTAATGGACAAAACCTGGCATCCACCTGCTGTGTCATTTCTACTTCTTAATGAACAGTGAGTGAGGCAGATGCTTTGCCACACTGGGTATATTTAGCTGGAGAAATGGGGAGATGGCTGATAGGAAGCTGTGATGAGGCTGTGGTAGGTTCCTGTTTTTAACTGCCACCTGTCAATGTGTAATTAGTGATCAATTTCAGTAAAGGTTGCTTTTAGACTGAGTACTGAGGGGAAAAAGTTTGTCATGAGTGGCAGATTTCTGCTTAAAATCCTCTACCTTTAAGAATACGAGTGACATTCAAGAACAAATAATTCTTAACCTGTATTTTACTCTGTAAATTGTAGGTTAGAAATAAGTAAGATCCTGTTTTCTGGTTGTACTGAAAGGTAAAATGAATCTAATGTGTAGCAGCTACCATGGTTATTCTAGAGATAGCACAGATAACATAGCTCTGTATTTTTGTAAAAGCAGCTGATTGTGGGGAAAGGAAAGTGTGGTAGAGACAGAAGGCATGTGTAATTTTTATGTATGCCCCCATTCTGTATCAAGACAGGATGATGTGTCAAAGCCAGGGCAGATAAAATCTCAGTACACAAACTTCCTAATTTGTCTTTACTTCCCATATGAGTAAGGCAATAGTTTATAATGCACTAACACAGTTGATAAAACTGGGTAGAATGGAGGCATCACTGTTTGGGAATTGCCATACTCTCCAGTGGATATCTGCAAATGCTGCAAAAGAGGAGAACAGCACAGAAAATCTAGGATGTGACTCCTGCATGGTTATCCCAATATGCTGCAGACCAAGGGCAGATTGTGACCTCTGTGTCCAGAGGGACAGTATATTAAGGAGAAAATGTATGTTGGTTTTGTTTGGTTTTAATCATTCATGTGTTGCAGATTACACAGCTGTGCTCACAGCAGTGTAATTCTCCTGGGAATATCCACCCAAGGAGAACTGATTTGGGTGTGCAGAGCTCTGAGGTGTCCTGGGAGTTGGTGGCGTGGTAGGGCTGCAAGGCAGCAGGAGCCATTCATTCCTCCAGTGTGATGCAGAGGCTGCATGCAGCCATTTCAGAGGCATAAAACCAAATTACAGAGCTTCAGAAGGAGTGAGACATTTGTCCTAGACAAGTATGAAAAATCTGTCCTTTGTCCTTTTAGGCAATAGTGGGGCCAAAAACAGATCTGCTCTGTGGGTTTTCCTTGTGGGCAATAAAAGGATGTGCCTTGGCATTTTTAAAATAAACTTTTTCTACTTGTGTGTTTTTCCACCCAACCTAAATTATCATTCATGCTAAAGCATCTTTTTAACTTCTCTGGCAATGTAAAAGAGTTTACCTAGGCACATACTGCATTGGACCCAGCTCAAGAACATTGTGTCTGATGAAAGAGTTGAAATGCCTGTGATGTAAATGAGCATTAGACTGGCAGATATACAGGTGAGGGATGTTTCGAGTTGCACATAACACTGGACTACTTAAAAACTTTAGGATGTTTTAAAACTAAAAAAAAAAAAAAAAAGAAGAAGGGTTCTTAAAATGTGAAATCAGTTGTTTGATTTGAGCAGGTCCATATATAGAGATGGAATATTGAGTGAAGTGTGAATCAGTTGGAATTACAGAAAGGAAGGATCTTGCCCAACTGGTTTATTGGTGATAGAGATGTAAGGATAAAAAGACAACAAGTTGCAAATGAACCTATTAGCACTTCCTTATATGTGTGAAGTAGACAAATCACTGATCTACCTGCACTGATTTACATTTCTCTATTATTCATATACAAAACCTCACACTCTGCAGAGTGTGTGAAAGATGGTCAGCTTTCAAGCCACATCACAAGCTAATCTTTGTATTAATCACAGAGCAATAACTTCAAATAACATGCTGGGCTGGTGAAAGCAGCATTGGAATTGAATATTTCTGTTTTCATCTTCTCCTCTGGCAATAAACTAAAAATGTGAGGTGCATTGCAGTGAAACTTACAGCCAGTGGAGCAAGTAGGTGTATAGTTGTTTTCTCACCTTGAAATATTTTTGATTAGTTATGAAGCAAATAACCACTTGTTTGAAATGGACACATGCATATGAGTGTTTAAATCTGAGATATTTAGCTAGCAGACAGCAAGTTCCATGTGGGAACATACAGCTAACTTCATGACTGGAAATCTTGTTTCCAACAGTTGTAACTTGAGATCCAAACCAAAAAAGGCCATCAGTACATCGTAAAGTATTTCCAGTGCTAAATTATGTGCATGCTTTTTTTCCTTTGGAGGCAGGGCTACAAACCATGCAAAAACAGGCAAGCATACTTGAAGAGCTGTTGGCATTTGCTAGTTTCTGATAATTTCTTCTGGAAGCAAACAAACAAAAACCCAGTGAAGGCGAAACACACCCTAAGGGACAATATGCTTGTGTTTGTCAAGTGCAGAAGACTGCTAATACTTGACTCAAATGAAGAGTCCTCTTAGCTTCAGATTTTGGAAAACTATTAGTAAGAGCAACAATTCTTGCTCTTTAAAAGATTACTGTTCAATTTCAGAGGGCAAATCTTTCATTTTCTCCCTTCTCACACACTAAATTCAATGTCTCATGTCTGCATTAAGAGAAGCGTGGCCAGCAGGGCAAGGAAGGTGATTCTCCTCCTTTACTCTGCTCTCGTCAGACCCCACCTGGAGTACTGTGTGCAGTTCTGGAGCACCCAGCACAAGGACATGGAACTGCTGGAGGGAGTCCAGAGGAGGGCCACAAAGATGATCAGCACCTCTGCTATGAGGACAGGCTGAAAGAGTTGGGGCTTTTCAGCCTGGAGAAGGCTTTGAGGGCACCTTATAGTAACCTTCCAGTTTCTGAAGGGGGCCTACAGGAAGGCTGGGGAGGGACTGTTCACAATGTCTTGTAATGACAGGACAAGGGTTAGTGGGTTCAAACTGGCAGAGGGGAGGTTTAAACGGGATGTTAGGAGAAAGTTCTTCACAGTGAGGGTGGTGAGGCACTGGAACAGGTTGCACTGGGGAGCTTGTGGCTGCTCCCTCTCTGGAGGTGTTCAAGGCCAGGCTGGATGAGGTCTTGAGCATCTTGATCTAGTGGGAGGTGTCCCTGCCTATGGCGGGGGGTTGGAACTGGATGATCTTTGAGGCCTCTTCCAACCTAAACCATTCTATGATTCTAGTCTTGCATTTGTCCACTCTGTGGAGAGAGGATGCAGCATCCATCACGGATGCACCAAATGAGGCTGATGTTTTACCCTCCTTGTTCACCTTTGCACAGACACTGTCTTACAAATGCTAGATTCTCTATGTGCAGGTTCCTGTAGGAATTGTGTGCATGCCTAGGGGTTGATGGTGACCATGAAATGGTATTCAAAGCAAGCTGTAATGAAAGGGCTGGAATTAGTCAAGTTGCATCAAATGAACGTGTATATGAACAAGGGAACAGCCTGTACTGATCATCAATACAGGTAATTAAGGAAGTATTGTTGTGGTTTGAGGATGATACTTTAGCCTAGTTCTTAATTATAAACAAGAATAGGAACTTTCTGGAGATCTTTGATTAAAAGGCAAATAAAGTAAGAGATTGGATACAGAAGGAAAATAATGATGCACAAACTATTCTTTCTCCTTTTTTCTTCACACTGGCTGCTGCTGGCTGGTGCTTTTGCTGGACTTTGCTGACTGACTGAGATTCTTGTTACGGCTAAGTAGCAGTAAGGCTTTCTCTTTTCTCTCTGCTTTCTTTTTCCCTTGTACTAGGACGTGGGGTTAGAGGGGAAAGCCATTTACTTTTCCCATGGTCAGGGAGGTATGAATAAGTACAGGGGGGTCCTTGTATTGTTTCTGAATTGTAAATATATGTAAATATGCCCTGTATATGTCTGTTGCCTTTTATACTTCTTATATTTAGTTTGCCTTTGTAAATACAACCTTCATTTTGCTTCCACGTTCTGAGTTTCTTTTGGTAATTTACTCTAGGGGGTAAATTCCAATTTGTTGGGGTCCAAATTCAACCCACTACAAGTATATAACAAAAATCTCTGTGTGTATAGAATTTCTTGCCCTCAATGTATGTTAGGCACCTATACATCAGGTAATTCTAGCACAGCTTGAACTAAAACAGACTATTTAAATTTTTTTTTAAATAATAAGATTTATTAATACATCTGCCGAGACTTTAATTTTAGAAGTTATCTATGAATTCCATAGTTTCTCAAGTTAAGGAGAACCAGCTTTATCTATGAATATTTACCCTTCAACAACCTGATTGTACTTTCTACATCAGATTTTATGGTATCCAATTTAATTATGGAACAGCTGTGATGTAGGCTGCAGAACATCTTGACATAAAACCCGTTTTACATAAACAGGACAACTTTAGGAATTCTGATGCCAATATGCAGAGCATATCAACCATGCTCTGCAAACTGAAGGGGCTGCTGTGAAACATTGGTCACAAAGGTGTTTCTAAGCATGCTAAGGTGAAGCAGTACTGCGCTCCACGAGCAACCTCAAGCAGTATTTGTGGGTCTGGTCAGAGGGTAGTGTGTGTAAAAGCAATGAAATCTTACCACGGGTAGTTATAAATAATAGGGGTGTTTGGTTAGATGGTGTGAGTGGTGTTGGTAAGTCGGTGCAAGCAAACAGGACTGCAACACTGTTTCTTCAGAAGTAGAGAATGAAAACAGCTCTGCTGCTGTTTCATTCCGGGTTTCTTTGACCCGTTAATTAGCCCCCTCAGCCACAAGAAACCTCTGCAGTAAATTTCCCCTAGCCCTGTTTAGAGTCAAAGGTTTTATATTTTTATATATACATGTGCATTCCATCATTTTTTAATAGAATGCATTTACATCTGGAGTCTATTAAAAAAAATGTTCTCCTCTAGGGAGCAAAGGTTGGGTCAGTTGTTTCTTTGATCAGACAATGTGTGTCTGGTATTTGATATCGTTAGTTAAGAACAAAACGCATGATAAACTACAGCACAGGAAGTTCCACCTCAACATGAGGAAGAACTTCTTTACTGTGCAGGTCAGGGAGCACTGGAACAGGTTGCCCAGAGAGGTTGTAGAGTCTCCTTCCCTGGAGACTTTTGAGACCAATCTGGGTGCATTTTTGTGTGACCTGAGCTAGATTCTATGGTCCTGCTCTGGCAAGGGGGTTTAACTCAAAGACCTATGGAAGTCCCTTCCAACCCTTAACATCCTGTGATCCTGTGATTTGAGTATCTGCTCCATGTAGAGAGACTGAGAGACCTGGCATTGTTTAGTCTTGAGAAGAGAAGACTGAGAGGGGATCTCATCAATGTTTATAAATATCTGAAAGGTGGGTGTCAAGTGGATAGGGCCAATCTCTTTTCAGTGATGCACAGTAATAGGAAAAGGAGCAATGGATACAAATTTGAGCATAGAAGATTTCGTCTCAACGTGAGGAGAAACTTCTTTACAGTGGGGGTGATGGAACACTGGAGCAGGCTGCCCAGAGAGGTTGTGGAGTCTCCTTCTCTGGAAACTTTCAAAACCTGCCTGAATGCATTCCTCTGTGGACTACCCTGGGTAATCCTGCTTTGGTGAGGGGTGTTGGACTCGATGGTCTTTGGAAGTCCCTTCCAACCTTCCCTGTTCTGTGATTCTGTGATACTTGGTGAGAGTGGAGGTATGGCTGGTGGAAAGTGCTGTGCATGCAGGAATCAGTTTTCTTTTTGACATTCATGGGAAATGCAAATCCAGGAACTGGCCCAGCAGTAAAGTGATTTTGGCCTTCATTTCTTTGTCCTTACGCCAGACACCTGACTTCAGAGGGCTTATTCAGGTTCTGTTTGTGGAGGACTGTTCTCTTCAGTAGAAGGGGCAGAACCATTCCTTCTGAGGCTCCTTGAGCTATTGCTTTGTTCATAAAGAACCACAACAATGTTTGTTCCCATTTGCTGTTTTCTTTGTGGGATTTATTTCTGGAAAGTAAACCCAAGGATGCACTGTGAAAACCAGATTAGCAGAGGTATGCCAAGGAAGGCTCCTGGTGTTTGATAATTTGAGTGACTGTGATTGCCTGGTCACCAGCTGTCAGAGTGAATCTTGGCTCAGAACAGGCAGAGTGGAAAATCATTGCTAGATGAAATAAGAAAAAAAAAACAAATAAAAATATCAATAACTCCCTTAACAAAATATTTACCTTCCTGTTGTCCTCAGGAATCCATTTCTTGTAGTTGTACAATTTGTCATTTTCTCTGGCTGAAGAAATGGTGTCATTATATATTTTTTAAAATGCTGCAGTGGTCTATCCATTAAATGAAATGTAGATAGAACGGCTTCATGTTTAATGGGCTTTACCTAGAAATAGCTAAGGTGCCTCTATAAAAAATATGGTTGTAGATCACCTCGCTTATTTCTAAACACAGCTAAGAAAGCTTTCATTTATTTAAGTTAATAGCACTTCTCTTAAATGTAGCGTTTTAATGTTAGCATAAATGATCAGGAGGAGATAAAAAGCACCGCACCAGACTGAAGTGATAGAGGGTTGACTTTCAGTTAGGCAGACTGAATTTTCTAAAGTTAGAACTCTTCCTTCATACCTGAGTCTTCCTTTTTATTTCTGCATCATTTGCTACACTAACAGCAGGATGACAATAGGAGGGATTCTCTGCCTCTCAGAGATGAATGGTGGAAGAATGGCTGGAGGAATCTTAAGGCTTCTGGATTCATTCCTGAGATCATTGGACAAAGTCCATTTGACTAAGTTTATCCTTTTAAACCCAAAGATTCTAGAGTGTTGAGGAATACTTTGTGGTACAGTCTGATAAATATATTAGTGATTAAAATGCAAGAAGGGACCTTTACTCCCTCAGGCATTTTTAAATGGCTTTCATTAGTCTGTAACAAGTTAACTCCTGTCTTAGTTCTAGTGTAGCTGATCACAGCTGCAGCAGCAGTCACACATCTCCCCTTTTCTGTGTCTTTCTGCAAGTCATTATACCTGGTGGTATAATGCAGGTCTGTTCTAACTCTTCCCTAGGTAGCATGCCCAAACAACACAACAGACACATGTCCTGAGGCACCACGTTTGCTTGAGATTCCTCTGGTACTTATGGGAGCCAGGAGGGCATTTGAAAGGCAAACTGATGATTCTAGATCTGATTTTTTGGGCTTGGAATTATTTAGAGTTCAATACTGAAAAATGCTTATAGGCTGCCATGCATAAAGAAATGTTTGTATGAATCCAAAACACAGTGCAGAGCAGAAATTCCAATTCATCAGTATGACTTCCTTGATGACTTCTTTTAATGAAGTTCAATGCATCTAAAAAACTGGGACAAACAACTGATCTGCTGAACCTCTTCCCAAGCATGTTAAAGATCTGAGGATACTGACATGCAGACTACTTGATTGCTCATCCCAAGCTTCAGCTTCTTTCCACTGAAGAATCAAGGAATAGTAGGGATTGGAAAGGACCTCCGGAGATCACCTAGTCCAACCCCACTGCCAACACAGTTATGCCTAGATCAGGTGCACAGGAACATATCCAGGTGGGTTTTGAAAGTCTCCAGAGAAGAAGACCCTGAGCAGCCTGTTCCTGTTCTCCACCCTCCTCATAATAAAGAAGTTTTTCACTCTAACTTTGACTGAAAAGAACCTGCAGCAATGGCAATGTGAGATGAACTCTCAGGAGGGGATGCATGAAATCAGCAGAAACACCTGCAGGCTGAAAGAGGCTCAAAACTTCCTGGTGTTCTGCCTCCTCCTCAGTGGTAAGGGATACATAGGCAATAGCAGCCTACTTCAACTTTGTTTTGTATCATACACATACCTTGGACACTGGTGATTCCTTCCCTGCTTGTGAGGTACCTTGCCTCTTACCTTTTCTGTCTTTTGTAATGAAATTGTAGCTCGCCTTACTGTGTCCTGCCTTGGAGACAGGGCATTGGCAGTGGAGGGACCGTTGTGAAAAGGGCACCTAGATACCATGATAGTGAGCCTCATGTAAACACCTCAGGAGATTAGAGGGGAATGCCATGCATGACCTGATCTCTGGCAGGACAGCTCATCTGCTGGGACACTGCGTTCCTTTCCAGTGGTTAAGTACTACAGTATCTGTAATCCAAAGGCCCATATTTCTAGAACATGAATAAACATTATCTGCTTGAGATATGTCTGTTTGACACACGTAGTTCCCAACGGGAAAATGTAGTGAGACTACC
This sequence comes from Psilopogon haemacephalus, assembly GCA_013396835.1. Classification (NCBI taxonomy): domain Eukaryota; kingdom Metazoa; phylum Chordata; class Aves; order Piciformes; family Megalaimidae; genus Psilopogon; species Psilopogon haemacephalus. Next base: position 81,060 of record VWZI01022036.1, on the reverse strand, counting down.
TCAGGGAAGAGCTGCCAGAGCCAGCATGCAGAAGAGCTGATGTTAGTCCCTCACCTGGTAATAGGCACATGTAAACTTAGGAGAAATTCAACCTCAGAATGCAGAATCGTAGTCATAAAAAGGCTTAGGGTGAAAGTAACCTCTGAAGGTCATCTAGTTCAACCCTCTTTCCAGTCATCAGGGACATTCTCAACAAGATCAGGTTGCCCAGAGCCCCGTTGAGCCTCACCTTGAGTATCTCCAGGGATGTGGCCCCAACCACCTCCCTGGGCAACCTGTTCCAGTGTTCCACCACACTCATAGTAAATAACTTGTTCCTCATATCCAATCTAAATGTGCTCTACTCTACTTTGAAGTCATTGCTCCTTGTCCTGTCACTGCAGGCCTTTATAAACAGTCTCTCTCTACCTCAGTGTTTATAAGCAAATGATTGCTTCAAGAAATGTATCAAACTCAAGACGATTTCTAGTACAATACATTTGTGGGAAAGCTACTTTTTTGATAAAGAGAGGAATTCAATCTTACAAGGTGCTGGTTGGTGTCAGTTATAAATTTATGGGTAAAGTGCTCAGTGATGTCCAATGACAGGACAAGGGGCAATGGATGGAAGCTGAGGCATAGGAAGTTCCATAGAAACATGAGTAAGAATGTCACCCTCAGACAGACCACTGGCACAGGCTGCCCAGGGGGGTTGTGAAGTCTTCCTCTCTGGAGATATTCAAAACCCCCCAGGATGCATTTCTGTGTGATCTGGTATAGGAGGGTTGGACTGGATGAGCTTTCGAGGTCCTTTCCAGCTGCTAACATTCTGTGATTCTGTATTTTGACATTCTAACATAGTGATAGGATGAAATATGAGCACTCTCCATTTGAACTGAAACTTGGAAAGAAAGAAACAAAATCCCCTCCATGATCACAGAGGTCCTTTTGCCAGCCTTGGTTTAGATAAGGCAGAGGTAACTTGCAGTATCTGATTACTACAGGAAACACAGGTCATCTTATTTAATGATCTGGAGCTGAAGATGTATTGCAGCTTCCATCTGTCACTTGCAATTAGTGTAGAGCACTGAACTGGACTGGAAACAAAGTTAGAGAGTAAAAGGATCATGGCAAGCCAGGCTTGGGGAAAGGACATCTGGGATATGGAAGGTATCAGGAGCTGCTACTGCTTCCCATGGTCTCTGGGAATGTGAGAGATAGCTTTGGCATCGCTTCCTTGGCAGTCCAAAGCTGGAGTTATGTTGAGATATGCACTAAAAGAGCCTTTATTCCAACTTCTGGAAGCAAAGTGTGGATATAAATGGGCATGGGCCCTCTTGCAGCACACGTCACACAGACTCTCCAGCCTCAGAACCCCAGCAGGCTGTTTTCAAGAGTTCAGCTGTGTTTGTTAAAATGAGACTGGTTAACACAAGTTTGAGATACTATTCATGTTCTCCTTCACTCTGGTTCCTAAAGCAGCCTATTTATAGTGTGAATTTACACTCCCACCTAGTTTTCTATTTGCAAGATGAGACTCCTTTCTGGGAAATGGAAGCTAATTCTGATCCAGGAATTCCAGTAGGATCTGTGCTGTTTCCTGAAGCTCTTACTACCCACTGAGATCTGTATACTTAAAGATATTTGGTTTCTTATTTGCCTCATGGTTTAGATCTTCTACCTCAGTACACTGACAAGCTCCAGACCTCATTTTTGGCAGCTGTGCATTAATTGAGGAAGCTGAGGAGTGGCAGGAGAGCAGCAGAAGTAATTTAATTCCAGGAATATTCCTGTATTGGAACAGAAATTGGAAATTTGTGGCATTGCAATGAAACTTCCTTGCACCAGTCATGGTTGACAGTCAGTATTTACCCACTGTGCAATGCTAGGGTTAGATACATTTTTGGTGCTTTTGGCTTAGCTGTGTTTTTTGTATCTGCCCAGAACATGCATCATAAGAGTCTGACACCAGGATACATTTTTGGTGCTTTTGGCTTAGCTGTGTTTTTTGTATCTGCCCAGAACATGCATCATAAGAGTCTGACACCAGGGACCAGTGGTTTTGTTTTTTTTTTTTTTTTTCTCACTAACATTGCAATTTTTAGCAGGAATTAAAAATTATGGTCAACACATGCTGATGACATTTATTTTATTCTTGCAGAATTTTGGCAACCTCTGCATCCTGCCTTAGAGTTGTTGAGCAAGCATGAGCAGAAAGAGCCTTTCCTTGCCAGGCTGAGTAGCAAAAGTAACTGGAAAGAAACGGGCAATATTGAAACTTTTAAAATGTTTTTGCCCATACATTGCATCCTTGTTTAATGTTTCATATTTCTTTTATGTTATTTATTCTGTTCGCACAGAAAAAAAAATCAGTCCCTGTTTGTAAATTTTCACTGTCACAGCCACTCCATCCTGAGTGTCCTAAGAATACCCAATGTAAGCAGCGGCTAGGGGCAGAGATCTTGAGAGACTTGCTCCATAACAAGTAACATTATCATAGAATCACAAAATTGTCAGGGCTGGAAGGGACCTCAAGGATCATCTATTTCCAACCGCCCTGCCATGGGCAAGGACACCTCACACCGCATCAGGGTGCTCAGAGCCCCAACCAGCCTGGCCTTAAAGACCTCCAGGGATGGGCTTCCACCAAAGTGTTGGAAAGTGGTATTGAAATACTGCCTCTTTCTATACATCTTCCAGAGTTGAAGTTTTTACATGCAACCCCTTTTGAAGAAAGTGTGTCTAATGCATCTTGTATAAGATATTTTTTACACCCACAAGGGCTAAAAATAACTACCTCTAAGTATTTGCAAAAGGCAAAAGATATGTCTGGACTCACTGCTGAGTTTCTTGAATATTTTTGTTTCTGGTGTCTTCAGTCTAAAATGTTTTGCCGGAAGTAAAATACTTATCGAGGTCTGATTTGTAGCAAACTGCTGCTCATTTTTTTATAAGTACATAGACTCTCTTTTATGATTTCCCATAACTTTTTGTGTTCTATAACACCATGTTTTATCACATTCCTTTTCCTGAACACCGCTGATGTGCTGTTTCAGCTAATCACTTTGGTAAATGGGATGCACTATTATTCTCTTAAATATTCATTTTAGGGTTTATAGCATTGATTAATAAGTGTCTGTAGAGTGATTTTAAAGTGATTTTTAAAATTTGGATAGCATTGATTTCTTTTTTTTCTTAATTTCCCCACAAAAGCTGTAAGAATGTTTCTGGTCAGATAGGACTTCAGTACTGCTGCTTGCTAACTAACAGGTCAAACTACCATACCATGGTCGTGATCATGGACTAGCTGTAATCACCAGCCCCAGCTCTAGCCCAGTGCCAGGGAGCCAGAGATACTTGTGTAGTCAGACTGTCTTTTGGTTACAAGCAGCATAGAAAGGGTGGAAAATCAACTGATACTAGGCTGCTCAAGCTCCAAGACCGTAATAAGTTATGGCTGTGATGCTCAGGTTTGTGATATAAGAAGCTAACAGATCTGAGACCATAATAAGTTATGGCTCTGATGCTCAAGTTTGTGACATAAGAAGCTAACAGATCATTATGACTCCTTTTTAAGGCCTATTCATAAAGTACCATTTATGTTACGTTGTCCTTTGGCTGCCTTTGCACCTGGTGGTCCTCTGTGACACAAACAGCCCCACCAAGTTCATAACAAAGGGCTTTTCTCTTGAAGGCAGAGCTTACTTTAGCTCATATGAGTACATGGAGAACTATCTGAGCAAGCAACCTGATGATGGAGAATGTTCTATACTAGGTTACTCTTTCTCGAGTTTGTGAACAGATTGCTCAATATTAATGAGAGCAGAAAGTTAAAAATCCTATACAAAGACAGCTGCAACCCCCCTGGTTTTACAGATACCTGCAGAAATATTGTCTTCCTACTTGTTTCTTCCATCCTGGAGAATAATCATCAAAGCAGCTGGCCTCAAGTCCTTCTGAATGCTGTCTGATTACTGGTGGTATAGTTCTGCAGAGCACAGAGGAGGGGAGTAAACTGCTATAAGCGAATCTGACAGATCACTGCTAGGAGCAGGAGGCAAAAGACTCAGTAGACTGCTCAACTTGCTGAGCTACAACACTGATGCAGCACAAGAGACAGAAGAAGGCATGTTACTGAGTTTATGGTTTGGGATTTGGGCTGTGCTTTTATAGGTGCAAGATGTTGCTCTGACTGACAACCAAATTCCTTTTTGAAAAGTACATGGCAGGCAGATGAAGTAAAAATTTAATAGCAGTAAGAAATTGCTGTGAATAAATTCAGATGCATGTCTTGGGGTGAGGGACTTGACTGAGCATTTTACAAACGCGCATAAGATGAGTCAAGTGGGTGAGGGATCCTCTCATGCTTAGTCTGGAAAGTGCTTTGCTGGGCCATCCGTTGAGACAGCTCTTAGATTAGGCTTGGAGATGCAGCATCACACATCTCTCAATTAAACACAAGCTGTGGACTCTTCAAATCTTCCTGTGGTGTGTTTTATTTATTTGCTTATCTTTATATACAAACCAATTTCCAAACATTCAACAAAACGGAGGGACTTCAGTTTGTGCAGAGCTTTGTGCATGACACGTTATGTTTCTTTGGTACTTTGCAAGAAACAAAAGAACAATAAGCTTTCAACAATTGCTTTTATTTCTAACTAATACTATATTGCCCCTTCTCATCCCTCTCCCCAAGTCCCCCTCCAAAAACCCACAAGTCCCTCCAAAAAAACACAAACAAAACAAGACGAAAAACACAATCAGACCTCAAATCCACCTCCAACCAACCAAAAAAACCCCACCCAACAAACCAAAAACTCCCAAACCAAACAAAATCAAAAGAAGGATTAAAAACCAAGATCCTCCTGGAGCTCAAGTAAAGCAGGCTTCATCATGCAATATTCATCAAGACAGTGAGTTATTGCTCCCTGTAGAAATGACAAGAGAAAATGTCCGTCCACTTCTGTTATGGACATTTGAGGTCAACCAAAAAGTATGAATTGATGTGTGTCAAAAACCCTGACAGGTTTCTAGTGGAGTGAGAAGATACACAGAGCTGCCGTGTGGATGGGAGATGTTGCATATTTTGCTGAAGTACTTGGATAGTGAGGTCTGAGTGGTGGGTCCTTTGGGTCAAGGAGGCAGGAGAAATGAAGTATCACAGAACTGCAGAAAGATTCCAGTTGGAAAAGACCCTCAAGATCATCAGCTGTTATCCCTACTCTACAAAGTTCACCCTTAAACCACATCCTCAAGCATCATGTCCAATCAACTTTTAAACACATCCAAGCTTGGTGACTCCATCACCTCCCTGGGCAGCCCATTCCAATGCCTGACTACTCTTGCCGGGAAAAACGTTTCCTAATGTGCAGTCTAAACCTACCAAGTCACAGCTTGAGGCCATTCCCTCTTGTTCTGACACTATTTACCTGTGAGAAGAGACCAGCACCAACCTCTCCACAACATCCTTTCAGGTAGCTGTAACAGCAATGAGGTCTCCTCTCAGCCTCCTCTTCCTCAAACTAAATAGCCCCAGATCTCTCAGTTGCTCTTCATTAGATTTATTTTTTCACTGTGGAAGGATTTTGTTTGAGTTTATGAAATCCCTGGGAAGAAACCAAATGCATCGTAAGAGAATTGTCTATGAAAATGAGTTGAAAATCGTAGTTGGGATCATGGAAATTGTGTTCCCAACTTGTGAAATATCTTTTGCTCTCTGAAGTAAAGCTGATGTTAATCTTCTTTTCATCCCTTGCATTCTCATGGCTTTACTTTCCTCTTCTACTGCAAAAATACTATATTGTTTGGCAGAAGCCTCATCTCAAACATCAGCCTAGTTTTAGCAATGAACCATAACACTAGAAACTATTAATCCAGCCTTGTGAACTTGGACTACTAATTTTTTTTCCTAAGCTTCTGGCATTCTATGAGGGGAGAAATGAGCCATTTTCATAGAAAAAAACCATTTTCTGCACTGTTCTAGCCATTAGGAAGGCTCACCAGTGAGCAATTCATCATATTATTGACACATTTTCGAGCGTATGTTGCCAGGATCTTTTCCTGCTTGCTGTCGTTTCAGAGTTGGCAAATAGTAAGCATTGTGAAAACAGCTGTTTTGTAGTCAGCTGAAACTCTGGACTTGCTGCTACCTTTTGTTCTGCTTCTCCTGGATGTTTAATTTATTTATTTTTTCTTGTAAGAAAATTCCAAATTCTTGCATTTCTATGACTTTTTTTTTTTTGTCACTGTAAGTAAAAATGTCCAGAATAGCTTCTCTACTATCTGCAAACACCCTGTATGCAAACACAAAATTTATAGGCCATACTGTTAGCTGCATCTGTAAATGGATGTACCTGTAAGCATGCAGTGCTACACTCACAGTTCAGTGGTGGCATAAGGAGGCAAGAAAGGAATAGGATGGTGAAGTATTCTTAAACCACCAGAGAAGAAGCCTGTGTTGGCTTGCAAAGAGGTTGCAGAAAGCTCTTCTCTCTGACACTTAAGTCCTGTCCAGATACAGAGTGAAAGGAGAGACATTTTGTGCATGTTTCCCGCTTGTTGATAAAAGCCCTTGGAAAATAGTTTTGCTTTATAGATAAAATGATTCAAAAGTGTGGATGACCTAACTCTCTGGAAGCAAGTAGGGTGAATTATAGCAGTGTTGGTTCTTGGGGTGCTTTGGAGAAGAGGTTTAGGTGTGATAGTTTGAAACAGTCTTTTGAATGTGAAGCTGTGGGAAGGGAAAACTTTTGACTCTCTGGGATTGTTGACCAGCATGGCCACATTCCTGACTGGTTACTCTGAATAGTGATAACAGAGCTTGTAGTGCTTTCTGTTCTCTGTACGCTTCAGTCATAAAAGGAGCTGCCTTCCTTGTCACATGAAGGCAGGAGAAAGTGAGTAGTTACATCTGCTTGTCTAAATAGAGAAAGGAAGATCTGGGAGGGCCTGGAGACAGGGCATCATGTACAGTGGTATGGAATCTGTCAGACTGCTGAGGCCAGCACAGTCCTCCAACATGCTCAGTAAGAGAGCCAGGTATTTATCAATATTTCTTTTCCAAGATCAGTTCTGGTTTTGTGTATAAAATAGATGAAAGTTTTAGCTGTGTAATAGGCAGCATATTTTATTTGGTTTCATTACTGAATGTGGACCAGACCCTTAGCTAATAGAAATTAGCATAGTTGCATTTGATTATGTGGCCAGATTTTCAGCTTGATTTCTTGCAGTGAACCTTCTACTACACCATGAATGTCTGTGTTGCCCTCCTTGAGTAACTGTCTTTCAGCATTTTAAAAGACATAAATCTGAATGCCTGCAACTTGAAGTGACATTCAGGTTATAAATATGTGGATTCATGCCTATTTTAAAAAAATTAAAAGTGGTGGACTGATGAGAGAATAAAATGTCATCAATTAACTCAGAAGTACTATAAAGAATGATCTCTAGTGGTTATCTGAGGCAGACAACTCAGCCTCAAAGAACATCATCAGGCAGATGTCAGCAGGCAGATACAGATGAAGACAAGACTGTGCAGAGGTCCACTTGTCTACTTGTACAGTTAGAGTATCAGTGTCTTAGCAGAATGAAAACAGAAATCTGCTCCACTAACTGGAATATTGATGCATGTCAAGACTCTGAGTGAACGGTTTCAAGCTAAGGAGTATCCGATGCTCTTTTTTCTGCAGTGCTCCTCTGATTTTACTGAGACCAGCACACTGCAGTCTGGCAAACATATGGAAATCTACTCCTGTCAAATCTTGTGTTATTTTTGTGAACCAGTTGTAATGTTTTTGTCTTTCTGTTATTGTTAACTCCAGATAATTTTATCAACAGACATTTACTCCTTTCTTTAATTCCTATTTTCTTATTTTGCAGTCTGACAGCAGTTTTAAAAAAGTTGTTTATTTATTTATCTACCTGGAAAACTGTCCACAGAACTTTTATTTGGAGGAGGTGGATGCCCATTCAAGACCAAACAGGACTATGGAATTACATTATTGCATTGAATGTTACAGTAAAGTATATTACTGTGGACAGAATAAGTAAAAAAAGGGGTGAAAGATGTCTATTTATTCTTTGTTCTGCTGTACCTCTTCAAAGAAGTCCAAGTCCACCTGACCAAAGTAAATCCCTAGTGGATGTGATTGAAACAGGACCCAGCTCCATTTTTGTGCAGTTCTATGCCTGTGACTTGAACTACTGATAATTTGTAGAGTTTTGTTGGTATATTGACTTACATCTTCACAGAGAAATAAAATTTCTTTGGTTTTCCATCAAAACTCACCTTACTTTCTTAGTGAGATCATGTAAAATCAGAAACAGAACAGAGTTTGCATCGATATGAGGCATGAGAGAGAATGAGTGCACTTTAGATAGTTGTATAGGCTGTGATGGGAACCCAAGATAGTAAATTCAAGAGGTGAGGGAGAGAGGATACAGAAAGAAACCATCTCAGCCTAGAAAACCAGTTTGAAGGAGCCTGGTACATGCTCAAATATAACACTTACAAAAAAAAAAAGTCACTGTACCACCTGCAATGCCTTGGCTTTTCCTTCCCAGATTTCTGAAGCATGGGATAATTGTTGAGTAGACCAAGGTCTTGGGAAGGTCACACAATTATCAAAGTATTTTTAGGAATGAAGGAATATACTGGGAACTCAGTGATCTGTCACATGTAAAAACAAAAAAAACCTCTTTGATTCATCTACATCAACTCAAAACCTTGAGCAGGAGGTACACACTCAAATCTCAGAGTCTGCAGATGCTGATGGTAGGCTTGAGTGCCACTCCAAGTGCTCCAGAAACACCTTGCTAAACTGAAGGCATGAGCTAAAAAATGTGGCAGGTGAGCTTCAGTGTGAGCAACCGTAAAGTTGGTGTGCATGCAGGGAACACCAGTCTGAAAGATATTTGTATAACTTTGACTATGACATTAATAGTTACAGCTCAGGAGAGAGATCTTGGAGTCATTGTTGACAGGTGTCTGCTATCATTAGCTTAAAGTGCAGAGAGAACAAAACAAAAAAGTCAGCAAAATATTGGGCATCATCAGAAAGGATATTTGGGACGAGACCAGGGGACATTGTTTTGCCACTGTTTAAACTTTGGCACACTGCCTTCTTGAGGCCTTTCTGGTGCCTATGTCTCAAGAAAGGTGTAATGGAGTTAAATATGTGTGTGTTTTATATATACCCATATACACACCAAAAATGATCTAAGGGCTGGGGCATCTGCTCTGCAAGGGTAGATTAGGACTCTGAAGGTTGGAGAGCAGAAAGCTGTGAGGGATATGAGCAGGGTGTATGATATCACTGAGGGAATAGTGTGAATGCAGAGCTGATAGTCAGCAAATTCAGCAATAGCAGATTGAGGAAGTGCTCAGTGAAATTAGTAAGAGATGAGCTTAAAACAGGGAAAATATTTTTGACTATGGTAGATAGTAAACGTCTCAGATTTGCTTCTACAGGAGGATGTGGAGAAAGGTAGCACAAGCAGGTACAAAAGGAGCTAGGCAGGTTCTTGGGCAACAGGTCTGTAAAGAGGAATGAAAAGAAAAATGCAGGACTGTAGACTCTACATCCCTGACACAACAGTGTGGATGCAGGGGAGCTGCAAAGAGAGTGGCCTGTAGAAAATATTCAGCCTTGTATGCTATTCCTAAATGCCAATTCTTATTGCTGCTGGAGATGGACCATTTGTCTGAGTCAGAATGGCATTTATGGTCACCAGATTTCTCCCCCGTCTTCAAGGACACTATCAGAATTTTCATGTTTCTTGAATAGATTAAAACAATCGTATAAACACTTATTTTTCTATAAATAAGTGTTCTCTACAACTAAGGAGAAGTCTTAAAATTATAAATGAAAGTAGATTTAGACGCCTCATCTTGTTTTGCTTTGTAAGAGTGAGTGCTTGGGGGCACATTTAGCACAGACCTCCTGAAGGTCTGACTCACCCAGAGTGCTGCCCACGCAGATTATGCTGGACTGAAATTGCTATTGACTCTCTGACAAGTTATAAAGAATCTTGAGTTTCACACATTGTGAATGGATCCTCTGACTGCTGAGTTGTTGGGCAAAAGGCAGGGAGACCGGGATGGTGAGATGCTGCTGCTACCCCTGTTAAAACCTATTTTACTGTAGAAAAGCATGTAGTGAACACAGTCCACATGTGTGCTCAGAATCAGGGTGATTGTAACCCATTTTTTGGGCATGTGTATCATTCAGTCAAGACCCTGAAATTATTTCTAAGTGGAATTCTTGCTAGGTATAGTTTATCTGGAGAAATGGGAAGGAAACAAGTCTAGTCTTTCCCCACATTTAAAACTGAGAATAACGCCTCAGGATCAGGGATGTGGATTCAGATTAATCTTCAGTTAATTTTCATTCCCTCATAGGGGAGACAGTTGCATATCTCAAGGAAAAATTCATCCCACCACAAGGCAACATTCATCCTCCCTCAAGATCTTCCGCTGCTGACTACCCAGGTAGCACAAGATGGTTAAATTTGAACTTCCTGTGGTGCCTGAAGTCAGGTGGGATTAGTTTAGGTTCTTCCCTTTTTTCCAGAATTTTTTTTTTGTAGGAAAAAGTTGTGGGTTTTTGGTTTTTTTTTTTTAATTTTTTATTTTTTATTTATTCCACTGGAAGTACTTAAACTGCAGTCAGTCTTTGAATGTGATTGCTGGACATGTAAAAGAGTAATTTAAGATGAGTCTTGTTTCAGGTTCCATGTTTGATATGTGGCTGAGCAGGGAACTGTGTGCTCCAGTATTTATTTTGCCAGCAGTTCTCCACTTTATGATTCCTGGTGATTTGTTGGTGTGACAATATGATGTGCACTGGTAGCTGCAATGTCCTGAGGGTCCACATTTTCCCTTCAATGCATAACACAATTCCCCCTCTCCAAGAAAAAAAAATTAGAAAGACATAAATTTCTTCTCATTCCTCTTCTATATTTCCGAGATCTGATGTGTACAATTACTTACATTGCATGTTTCAAAGATCCATAGCCAAAAGGCTGATTGAAAGCAGTGCTGTTAGCTGGGTTCCTTTTAAGTGGGCTGGCAAAATTGTTCAGGAAGAAAAAATACATTTTCTGTAGCCACAGGTTTTTATGGAAGCTCACTCAGGGTCTCTCTTCTCTATTTTAAGGGTACAAACAATGATACCATCTTGACAGTAGCAAAAATTCATGAAACTGGGAACTTTTATATCATCTTAGTTCTGCTGGGCCTCTGCGGACCCTGAAATTCTGTGAGTCTATGAACCTTATCAAGGGAAATTCTTTACTTAGAACGTAAGATTAACCTCCCATATGGAGGCTGTTCGGTGTCTTGCATTATGGTATCTGTGTGCAATGACCATTAATCTGTCTTTTAAAGCAGAAAGTCCATCCCCTTTGTGTTACATCTGTCAGTTACTTCCCAGGCAATGATTCATGATCTCCATTAAGGTTCATTATTTGCATTCTGGAAGACATTGTTTGTCTCTGGAAACTGTACATGACTTGAGTCTTTGGGTAATGAAGACCATGTAGTACCTGCAGGTAGCCAAGCCTTGGAGGCTTCTGGGCAGAACTGTGCTTGGTTGTTCTGGAATGAGCAGCTCTCTTTTTAAATACTGTGCTTCTGCCACCCCATCCACAATGCCGATCAGTCATGCAAACCATAAGGAGTTTCTTTTGTGTAATGTGCACCTCTTGCAGAAAAATCAAACTTTATGTGAGAAGTGGAAAGGAAGCTACAAAATGCAGGCATCTGGATGCAGCTGTTATAAACCTATGAGCAACTTCTGCCAGAGCTTATGTCTGTTGTTTTTAAAGCACAGTAACACGTGAGTGTAACAGCTAATAAAGGTGGGATAAGTAAAATGCAAAATAGGAAATGTGATTTGTGATGTTATTGAGAGCTGGCAGATGGTGCTGGCCAGAATCATGCTAAGCCATGCTCACAACTCTTTTAAAATGAAAGCATGGAAGATTTGTTCTTTATTTTCTTTATGTTTGGATACTATTGAGCATACTACCAGTAAAACTTGGGTTTTTTTCTGACTACTATATGCCTATGGAGAACCATTTCCTATCTATAGATTGTATCTCAGACCACCTATACTGCCCTGCCTCCAAATACTGCATGCTGCTAAAATCGTTATATAGATAATTTGTCTAACAATTTAAGTGATATTATGCAGTGGGAATACACAAGATAACTTGTGTTCTGTGAAAAAATATTGCCACTCTAAAGAAAAGGAATCCACACATCTCTGAGTAAAAGTGTGTAGTGTTCCTCTTTTCTTTTCCTTGTGTGCTGTAGGTGCGTTGATCTTTTCATTCATGAACCGTTCCATCTCCTTTCTCTGTAATCTCAGGATCCAACCATTCACACTCTGGGATGAACATCCTGTTCACAGGAACATTACTAAAACATTCACTTAAAAAAAAAAAAATCAATCTTAAGTGTTTCAGGATCAAGTGTAAATATTCCTGCATATTTTCTGCTTCTCCCTGTTTGAGGTCCCTACTGCTGGTAAATGATGTACTGGTACCAGCCCAACATTGGGGCTTTATACTCAGGACTAGATGCAATATCTAAACTCTCAAGCGTGAACATCTTATTGCCTTGACTATCTGGTGTGTCCCAGTTTGTCTGCACCCGCTGCTCTTGGCATGTGTCTGCCTCATCTTTGCCTTGCAACCCTTTGCTCATCTGGAACTAGGGAGAGGGAAAGGTGGGGAGAACTTAGGCTTTGCCTTCAAACCCATCCATATTTCCTGCCTCCATTCTGGAAATGGACTAGGGGAGAGAGCTGCCATGCCACAGCCTGCAGTCTTTCACCCGAGATTGTGCTTGGGGGGCTGAGGGACAAGACAGGGATTCTTGCCACTGCTCTGCTTTGAGAGTGGCCATACCCATGGAGGGACTTCTCCCTTCCTCTCCATCAAGACCAGACCAGTCTTTACCCACAGACTGCAGAGGCCTGTTGAATGCTTCTGAAGCTCTTGGTAATAGTGTACACAGTGGCACTGGGACACTTTGTTTGATAGAGAAGTGTAAGAGGCAAATATTATTGCTCTTCACAGACCATTTTCCTGGAGAAGTGGGAGTACTGCATAGAATAACTTTCCTTCCCCCCCCCAAAAAAAAAAACAACAAAACAAAGCTCAAAAAAAACCCTAAAGAAAATACTGAGACTCTGCATACATGAGGGCTTGTTAATTTATTTGTTTTCCATTTTGTCTCTAAATTATTCAGGGTTTTTTGTTTGTATTTTTTTTCCCTGATCAATTTGATATTGCTCCACATTTGTCAGAGTGCCTCCAGGGATTCAGAGTGCTTCATTGCTCTGTTCTTTCCCTATGCCACACACTATCATTGAGTTACTTATTTCTCTGATGCAGTATGCCAGCATCTGTCAGAGTAAAGGCTGAGCTGAGAGTCCTATAGTCTTGATCCTCCAAACACCTGAAATACTTGAAGTAACGAACATAGTTGTGGTTGAAGATGTTAATGAATACTGATGTCAGCATCAGGAGCTATATTGGAAATAAGTGTATTTATTAAATCCATGAGACATAATTTCACCTTCTTCCAAATCTCACTTGGTTTCTTTACATCTCCTCCTAGGATTAAATTGATATATAGAAATTTCTGCTGTGTGTCTACTCACTCAATTTAGGAAAGTCATTTAGCCCTGTAAAGAACTTCCTCCTAACATCTAGTTTAAATCTCCCCTCTACCAGTTTAAACCCATTACTCCTCATCCTGTCATCACAAGACCTTGTGAATAGTCTCTCCCCAGCCTTCATGTAGCCCCCTTCAGATACTGTTCCAAGGTCTCCTGGAAGCCTTCTGTTCTCCAGGCTGCAGAGCCCCATCTCTCATAGCCTGTCCTCATAGCAGAGCTGCTGCAGCCCTCTGAGCATCTTCATGACCTCCTGTGGACTGGCTCCAACAGTTCCATGTCCTTCCTGTGTTGGGGCCTCCAGAACTGTACAGAGTACTTCAGGTGGGGTCTGTGGAGAGCAGAATGTCTTTCAAGTAAGACAGTAAATGATCACTAGCAGCAAGTGTGATTATTTTTCTCTGAAGGAACTACCAGCTTATGACATATTTCTGATATCTTGAAAAGTCAAATTAGCCTCCTTAATGCTATTATTCTTGCTTTAGCAAATTTTATGTGTATCACTTGTCCTAAACCCTAAGGCATCCAATTAATGAAATTTATAGTAAGCTTGTTTCTTGCTGAGCTAAGCTTTCAGTTGAGTGATTTTAATGTCTGGTGTTAGAGCCTGTGAGCATGGTTCACTGTACTGCTATTTTTTCATTAACCTGTTTAAAGTATGCATCTGTTATAAGTGCTTTGAAGGGCATACAAAGATAAGATGATGAGTTTGGTTGCCTCATCCTGCCATCTGTAGAAGTGTATGAGTATCTTGACTTGCTTGAATACTGCCAGTTAAGCAAATGAGTAGGTGAGTGAATGCATGGACACAGACAGTTTTCCCAGCCAGAAGCCTTTGCAAGGAGCAGTGCACTTTTCAATGTATGTACCAGCTCATGTTGTGAGATTATAGTTGCACACTCCAAAACCAAGAACAAAAGCTGAATGGTCATATCAGAAACTGCTTGACAGACCCAGGATAGCTGTTATCACTGAAAGCTCTGAAGTTTTTTTTGTTTAAACCAGCATTTTAAGGACATTCAAGCTAATAGCAAGCATGCCATACCTTTAGGGGATTGTACAGCACGGGAGCTTGTGCTCCTCTCAGATGGTGCTTTGTAGGCTTCTGTCAAGGTATCATAATGATGATGGCCAGCTACATTTCTGCACAAATAGTTTTGTCTGTAGGGGAATCACAGAATTGTCAGGTTTGGAAGGGACCTGAAAAATCATCCAGTTCCAGACCCCTGCCACGGGCAGGAACACCTCACAATAGACCGGGTTGCTCAGAATGGGTGGAACCACAACTCAAAATGGACTTTAACTTATTCTTTTGAGTATTTTGAGTTCAGAAAGTAAACTTACCTTTATCTCTTCAAGCCAAACTTTTTCTCCCTACAATTTACTCAAGTGCTAGTCTCAGAATAAATCAGAACTTCAGAAATCATCAGTTCTAACAATTATTTGTACACACTTCATCCTCCACGAGCTTACATAACCCATTTCCAGTTGAAAGCAGAAAAAAGCCTTCCCCATCCTCTGCTCCTCTTAGCACCCCTGCAAGATGAAACATTGCAGCAAAATGTTGTTTCTCAGCTCTGATTAAATGCATGAGTCACAATTTGTCAGGTCGTGTGGGTTCGAATTGCTCAGTGCTGCGTCCATTTCAGGACACATTATAATGGAGTGTGGAGCTGGTAGAATGAAGTCAGAGGTGGTGAAGAGAGGGGATTTCCTCTCCTTTTTGGCCAAACATGTAGGCAAAAAATTACTTCAGGAGGCTTTCAATAGCTAAAAAATCAGTGCCATGAAAGAGGCACTGGAGAATGTGCTGCTTTGAAATGACTGATAACAACTACCATCAGCTACATGTTTGAGCCTCTTTGTGGGTTTGCCATGGATTCATTGGATTTTGAGCAGATTAGGGCAATTTTACTGTGAATGGAGGTTTAAAATACCACATGGAATTTGTTCAACACCTACCTAAAGATAGAAATTTCATGCAAGATGACATTATTCTGGATCCAGTTTCTGCTGAGGTCCACAAGGAGGTTTATTACTATTTTGTGTTTTTGCATGAGATGCACTACAGCCAGCCAGATTTAAGCACCATCGCATTGGCACAACAGGCCCCATATTATGCTTTCATACACAAGGGTGGTAGTTCCCTTAGGGCAGCATGTTTATCACTTATCATTAAAATGTAGTATTTGCAGAGTCCCTGAGTAATCTGCTCCCAATACCCTCTTCAGAACACACATTTAGCTAAAAAATATCAACATGAAGACCATTTGAGCAAAATACAGGAGAATAATACTGCTTTATGCCAGTGCTGGAGAGAGAAATGCCTCACAGTAGAGGGAACTGTAATGAAAATAGGATGCTGCATGAAAAAAGAAACCCCATATCCAACCTTCTTCCTTCCTGATATCAGCATCTTGTGTGTTGGAATGAATGTATGGAAACTAAACCAAATTGTAATTGTAAAACTCTATTTCTGGGCCTGTCTGCTCTGGTTGTTAATAAGGGAGAGAGGTGAATAGCCCTGGGGGGTCCCTAGGAAAAGATCTCAGTGTGCAGCTCAGTATGGAAAAGGACATAAAATCATAGTATCATAGAATGGTTTGGGTTGGAAGACACTTCCAAGGGTCATGCAGTCCAACCCCCTCTTCAGTCAGCAGGAACATCTTCAACTAAATCAGGTTGCCCAGAGCCCTCTCGAGCCTCACCTTGAATATCTCCAAGGATGGGGTCTCAACCACCTCTCTGGGCAACCTCTCCCTGTGTTCTACTACCTTCATGGTGCAGAAGTTGTTGCTAACATCCAATCCAAATCTGCTGTTCTCTACTAAGAAGCCATTGCTCCTCATCCTATCACTGCAGGCCTTTGTAAACAGTCTCTCTCTCTCCTTTTTGTAGGCCTCTTTCAGGTGCTGAGAAGTTACTATTAGGTGTCCCTTGGAGCCTTCTTTTCTTGAGCTATGCATAACTGCATAGCTCAAAGTTTTCTCAAATTGTTGGCATGCCAACAGAGTTTCTTAGGGCTCTGTACACTCTTTATACTGTCTCTCTTTAAAGTTTTAGTGCTCACCTTTTTTTACTGCAACATTCTTGTGTCTAGTCTCACACATGCTCAAATACAAACACATAGGAGTGCACACAGATATAATTTTAGTTGCTATGCAGATGGTCACAACTGACATGGAAAAATGATAATTCAAGACTCGATAAACATTTAAAGACTTGGGAATCCAAAAGCAATAATGATCCTTTCAGGAAATGTTCAGGACTGAGTTATTACAGTGACAGATGCTTCATACGTCGAAATCAAATATTCACTGACGAGTGAAGTGACTGCTGCTGAATATATGTTTTTAAAAAGGTGAGAAAGAAACATGCTAAGGCATGAATGAAGCTGTGCAGATCATATCAAGGTGCAATTTGATAGATTTACGACACTGCATTATATTTGTCTGGGGAAAGGGCATACAAATCACTGCCTTGGCAGACAGATCTGTTCCTAAAGGACAATACTGTAATAGCATCTTGATTCCAATGTGATTTAATTGTAGTTTTCTTTATTATTAACATGCATCTCCAGGGTAATTTTTTTTAATGCTGTGACATATAGGATATGCTGTTTAAATTTCTCTCGGGTGTGACCTAGATAAGCAATTTCACAAGTCACTTGTGGAAAGTTACAAAATAGGTTTTTTACATCAGAGATGGAGCGATTGCACTGGAAAGCCCTTCAAAAGATGGCCTGCCACGTTACCCCATTATATAAACTTGCCCCTTCCTGCTCCATCACAGAGGTAGCTCTTCATCAATAGGTGAAAGTATGGAGGTTTGCATGGGATGGACCAGTGCTGATGAAGCTGAGACGTCTGGAGAAGGCATTCATCACTGCTCATCTGGAGGCTCTTGCATAGGATTTGGATGAGAGATTTCTACATATCTTCTACTGTTTTGGAAATGCAGGTGGAGAATGACATGGAAAGTGAGCAAAAGCACTTGAACCCAGGCCTGTAAGGAAGGACTTTGGCCAATACCCTTTGCTAAGTGAAAATATCATCAAACAAATGAGGCGAGTTTTTAAGTTGTTACTGCACAAGTTGAGAGGCTTTTCCAGAGGCTCAGTAGTTTGAAATTTTACAGCTCACAAACTGATTTCAGGGCCAGTGTATTTCTGTTTGCTCTCATGTCAAGATCATTCCTTTAAAGTTTTTTTGTTTTGGTTTGGTTTGGTTTTCCCCTGCTGTTTATCTGTGATAACCAGAGAACAATTGCAATCTGTTTTAGCCTGCCTTTTGCTCTGTTGAAGCAAGGTTTGCTGGAGCGAGGACAAGGAAGAAGAGAGACCAACTGTGGCAATGGAGGGTGCTGTGAAGGCTAATTTACCCTCCCTCCCATCTTCTTCTTGCGTTTAGTCATGTCCCCACTCACATTGCAATTCTTTGTTTCTGTGCCCATATTTTCAAACATTTGAATTGAGGCCTTGGAAAGCTCCAAATACATTGGATCTCCCATATTTGTGTGATCACAGGAAACTGATTCAAGAAGAAAAAGACCAGGTTAATTAGCCATGATCCCATGTGACAAATAGATATTGCTTTTTATCCTGCTGCCCTTTCTTTCCTCTGAACTCTGATGCCTGGCAAACTGCTGAGATCAGTTTAACAAGCTTCTACTTTGTGAATCAATTAAGCAAAAGGTCCTTGTATGTGTAGATCCCTGCTACCAGGCAAACATTTTTCTGATGATGATCTGAGCTTCACTTTCTGCTTTCACATATGTCCAGTGCATGTTATTCCTGGAAAAAATAAGGGAAATACTAATTTAATTGGATATTTTGGGGTGGAAAGTGATCTATGTAAAGTCCCATAGATAATTTTTATCACTTAGACTCCAGTCTGCCAGAGTTGGTTATTTAAAGCTCTGACTTAGCTATCTTTGCTGGCAAAAACAAGTGGAACAATCAGAGGTGGCTACCTAGCTCCCTCAGGAGACAGCGGGTGAGAAGGGGAGGAATAAATAGTACTTGGACCATCTGGTGTCAAAAAGTAGTGATAGTAAAAAAAAAAAACCAAAACACAAAACAAAAACCAAACGAACTGGAAAAGAGAATCATATGAATGGTTTGGGTTGGGACCTCCAAAGGTCATCTCATCTAGTCCGACACCCCTGCAGTCAGCAGGGACATCCTCCACTAGATCAGGTAGCTCAGAGCCTTGTCCAGCCTGACCTTGAATATCTACAGGGATGGGGCTCAATTGCCTCCCTGCACAACCTGCTGCAGTGTTCTAGCACCCTCATGGTGCAGAACTTGCTCCTCACATCCAATCTAAATCTGCTCTGCTCTCGTTTTGAACCCTTGCCTCTCATCCTGTCACTGCAGGCCTTTGCAAACAGTCCCTCTGCAGCCTTTTTGTAGCCCACTTCAGGTACTGGCAGACTGCTACTAAGTCTGCCTGGAGCTTTCCTTTCTCCCACCGTACAGCAGCTGAACAGATTAAAATCTCAAAACCCAGTAAAACCAAAAAGGGGACATAAGTGGAAATCTGTTTTATAAATGACTTATATATTCTCATAGGTGGATAAAATTCAGTGGTATATGCATAGATATTCCATCTTAGAATAATAGATTTTTTTATGGTGCAGAGTAATTTCTGTCACCACTCTTTGTATATGTTGAAACGCAGCACTTTTATGGTCCAGGGGGCAGCATTGGCCTGTGTAATAAAATGTATTTTGTGCATGAGAGGCAGGCAAGCAAAAAACCTCCCACTTCCACCTCTCAAAAATGGATGTAGTGATAAAAAACCCCTTGAGGCAACTTTGATATTTTGAATAAACTTAAGTATTCATTTAATCCTTTTGCATCTCAAGATGTGAAGGAATACCTGAAGCAGCAAACTCTGAGAAAGTTTCATAGAAGCTTTAGAAGGTCCTCAAAATGGTCTACTTCGATGTTATTGGATGCTTGTTGGTAAAAAAAGGCAAAGACAAAAAGGCCAGGTCTTGTTTAATCTTCTAATTAAATATTCCTTGTAAGTAATTAATTGCTTGGACTGCTACTCCCACCTCACCTCTTTTGCCAAGACATTTCATAGCTGAGTTTTCAAGCTCTACTCATACTTTCTTTTTGCACAGCATTTTGTAAAGCTCCTCTTGCCTTAATCCTCATTCCTCTCATACCTCTTTATATAAACTGCCATGTATAGAAATAGAGGTTTTAAGGCTTTCTAGCACTGTGGAGGTCATTACAGAAAAACACACTTTAAAAAATGCCCTTCAAGACCAACATTGCTTTTGTGGGAGCTGCAATGCTCTGAATGAATGCACCACAGTGATTTAAGTAATGACTTTAAGTGTTGTCAGCATGGAAGTCGTCTCATTTTGGTAAGCCTCCCACACTGAAGAAGGTTTCTGCAGGCTTTCCTCAATGTCTTCACAGAAACTGAGCAATCTGGGTCGAAAAGGACAGACCACAGACGAGGTGCGTAGTTCTCCTGGTGGCAATAAATAGCATTTGGCAGAAAATATCATGCCAGTCACCAGACTTTTAATCAAAACTGTCAACTTGATTGTCTTGACTCAAGAAAACTTTAACTGAACAACCTCTTTTCCATCCAGTCGTATCTTTTTTGTGCTGATGCTTTTACTGTTCACTTTTGTAAATTGCTATTACTTTGTTTATTTTCTTAAACGAAAAGCTAAAATTTGCCTTCCCCTCAAAACTCCTGCTTGAATTTCTCCATAGTATGACTCGTTCTGGTGGCAGTCTGAGACTGAACACCTTGTTAGGATGCAGGGAATGTAGCGAGAACCTTAATACATTATCTTTATGCCTCTCTCTCTCTCTCTCTCTTTAAATATATACCCAGATATCATTCGCTGTTTCTGAAACTTTTTGAAAGCGCAGCATCCCCTGGGTCGGCTGCGCATCCTTGCTCCTTCCGGACAGAGAAAGAAAAACTATCCAAACTTTCCCTAATTACCGGACACGGCAGAAATCACAGTACCCCAGCCCTGAGGGAACTGGGTGATAGCTTATAATTAAAGGCAATTAGCAGTCCCTTAGATTGCTGCTCCTTGATGGGCTTTAACTCTTGACTTCCGACCCTCCCTTATAGTAGTATTAATGGCTCTAGAGCAAATAAAACTGGAAAGTGGAAATTGCAACAAAAATCTGAAATCTTATCAGTGTAACTCCAGATACAAACAAGTACATTGCTTGTTCACACTGCAATAATGTAGAATTGAATTATGACCCTTTAAAGCAGATTCAGTTGGTTTAAGACGTTATGATGTTCTTGACTAGATGGGAAAAGCATCTGTGCTTTGATGACAGTTTCTTGCTATCAAAAATGCGTAATACTTAAGTGGACATTAATGCTTTTTCAGCAGCCAAAAGCTGAACCAGGTAAAAGTAATTCTGCTCACTACCATCTATTTTGTAGTAAAGCATGACAGAATTAATTATGATATTAGATAAACTGTCTGATTTATTCACTTTCTGGGTATTAGGATTTTTTTGTTGACTTTTGATACAGTTAGCAGAGTGGTTTCTTTTTTTTTTTTTTTTGAAGCTGTCTTTTGCCCAGGGCAGAGTGTTGTAATCATTACTTTTTCCCCCACCAAATGACTACAAGTCAGCTGCAATGCCTAAATATTTCTCAATCACTCCTTATATTTCCACATGAAGGATAAATAGGATAATGCAATTTAGTGACACAGCTGATCCCACCTTTCTCCTCCTAAGCTACTCTAAACAAAACAAATTGTCCATAACTCAAAACAAAACAAGAAACTTGTCCTGCTATGATAAAAACTGAGCAAAACCTACCCAGTGTATATTGGCATTAGCAGATTAGCAGTCAGAGGCTGGGCAATGAACTAGGCTGGAACTAGATGACCCTCAAGGTCCCTTCCAGCCTTGGCAATTCTATGATTCTGTGATTCATCCCTTTCTGTTTGCTGTTAGCTGTCAGCTGAAACTAACTTTTTTTGGTTTTTGTTTTTTTCTTTCCTTCATAACTTTTTTCTCTCCTCCCACTATGTAAGTATTGTCTGACATTATCTGTTCCTTTAAATGCATGATTTGCATATCAAACAATAGCATGGTGAAGGTGAAGAGTACCTCAGGTCTGCTAATGTTGACTGGCCGATTATTGCTGAGGAAAGGGGTGAGTCATTGGGTAAATAGATAATATATGGGTAAAGTACAGACACACGGTTTGCACCACCATCAGATTGTGGTTGACATATTCTCTACTCTTGAGCTGGAGCTGATATTTTTATCATTTCAAGGGAAAAATGTTATTTAAAGAGTGTATGGGTTGTGGCTGGTTGGTAATACATCTCCATTCAAATGATGCTCCTGGTATAAATGAAACTTCATGGAAAATGAAGTTCCTGACTGAAGCTGAATGGGGAAAAAATGCAATTCTCTGCATTTGGCAATAAAACTGAAAGAAGTAATACACAGGGAAAATGAAGTGTAAATAGGGATTTTAGCTTTAATGAGGATTTTCATTCTACTGGCTGCTTTATGTAACTGTGGTAGACCATGTGTCCATAGGGATACCACAGGATGTTGTTGGGTTTTTTTGTTTAATTTATTTGTTTGTTTGTGTTTAAAGATCTAAAACTTGTGTTTAAAGATCTAAAAAGTGAGGGATCTTTGCCTCCTACAGCAAAATCAAAATCTCAGCATCTCTGTGTTGATTTGAGTCAATACTTAAAAGTAACAAAGGGTTTCCCTAAGTGGGATGGCCTGCATTTGTAAAGCCCAATATCAAATGTGGTTTTTATGCACGTTGGCAAAATGATACAGAAATAATGAAGGATGATAATGCCTTGCATTTATAGACTCCCCCTTCTCAGTGGAGCTCAGTGTTCTTTCTTGTAGGTAGGTGGCAATGCTGTGCTTGTTCTCAGGTGGAGACACTGAGAGAAGGAGTAGAGAAACGATTACCTGCCTCCTATGAAACATGTAACTTCACTTTTGGATCTCTCTGGTGAATCAGTAAGACTTGATCATCTTATTGACAAGGTCAGGAGTGCCACAAAGTTGGTAAAAGTCTAATAACATAAGCTGGAATTGAGTATATAGGCTGCTCCCTTTCTGGCGATACAATGTCACTCTCTGGAGCCATGTGTAATATCACTGGGATTAAAACAAGCCCTGGCACGTCTTTGATTTTGGAAGAAAAGTTTAAAGATCTGTCGAGTTACCTCAAAACTTTTTGACCTCTTCACCCCTCCTCTGGTGAAAACTGTCTTTTGCATAAATGGATGCAAGGCTTCTCTTCTGTGCATGTGAAGCATGCTTCAATACACAAAACAAAAGACTGAACTGGTCAGTTGTTGTGTAAAATGAGTATCACAGTCTCAGAGCCTGAGCCCTTTTGCACACAACAGATCCCGAAGCAGAAGCCCTACGGAGTCTGTCTGCTTCTCATTGGGTAGAAGATTCTCTGTGTGGACAGGATGGGTTTTTACTTTGCTTTTACTTTGCCAGGCTGGATTTTGAAGTAGTCAAGTTACATGACTAAGAACTGATTTGAACCCTTTAAACAGGGGCATGCTTGATTGGGCTAATTAGTGTATTGTTCACATTTCCACAAGCTACTCTGAGTGTTGCTGAGTGAACTTGCACAGCTGGAGTTGGAAGTAGTCACTGGAGCCTGTCATCCCTCACACTGAACCCTTCATTGCAGGCTCCTCAAGAGAGAACTTTTGCAATACATGACAAAATGTGTTAAGGCTGGGACAATGTTTGGGTAGTTATCTTCCCTTTACACTAGTGACTTTGGCTGAAAGCATCTTGTCAGTAGCCTTAACTAAACAGAGGCATGCAGAGGACCTTGCCAGAGTTTGAGAGGTGAATGACAGGTCACTGCAATGAAGGAAATCCCTGTCCTTCCTCCTGCCCAGAGCAGGAACCCCACAGGTGGAGAGAGGGATCCGTGCTGTGCCTGCTGTCAGTACCAGGGCAGCCCAAGGGGACCTGAAGGCAGGCATCGCTCTGCAGAGCTGGGTGTTAACCTCCCCTGTGCAAAGCTCTGGGTGCTGTTTCTAGCCTCATGCGTTATGAGTACTGTGTGCTCCTTAATGCATTGTTTGCAGTTCTTGTTGAAAGACATGGATAACCTGNGGAGGCGGGGGGAAGAGGTGAGGGGATGTTAGGCAACGGTACTTTAACAATTAATTTATTTTAAAAGTAGGGTTCGCCCCAGTTGAAGCCTTACAGCCTGTGCTGTGCATCGCTCGCTCAGGAAAACAGCCTGACAGCAGTGAAGCAGATGGCTGTTTGCCAGGAGCGAGACGCTCATTTTCCGTGGTTTATCTTTCCTTTTCTCTCTTTTTAATTTAAAAAACAAAACAAAACAAACAAACAACCAAAAAAAAAACCCTCAAACTTTTCGTTCTAAATGGTTTGGCTTGGATAGGTTTTCAATCTGAAGCAGCCTTTCTCCAATAGCCTGTTCTCCCTTGCGCGGCTGTGTTTGTGTGTGCAAGAGAGAGAGAGGCAGAGAGAGAAGCTGTGCCTGGGCTATGCTGACAGACGACTTTTCCCTCAGTTGTCGGGTTTCGAGCCTGTCGGCAGCGCTGCTGGTAAGTGGAAAAAAATTAATTCCAGGGTGGGGAGAGGAAGGCTGACCCACTGGGAAGCAGCCCGGAGGGACCGTGGGCTGCCACTCGGGCAGCCTTGTAGGCAGTGCCCAGTCTTAAGACCCTTGTGTCTGCCTGACTGCCCAGCTGCCTGTGCAGACAGCTCACTTGTCAGCAAGGGATTTTCCTCCCCTCCTCCCTTGATAAAGATCCCTCAGCTGGTATTACTGATTGTATNCCCCCCGATAAAACGAGGGAGGAAGAGAAAACTCAGCGTGGAGATGAGCCTGTAATCCCCTGGGTCAGCCCGAGGATGGTGGCATGCTGGCACGGTTGCCCCCCGCGCTGTACACCTGAGCGCTTTCGGGCTGCCCACGCTGGGGGGGGGGAGAAGCGGCTGCCAAAAATGTTCGCTCNGGGGGGAGAAGTGGCTGCCAAAAATGTTGGCTGCTCCCGGGCAGCGTTAAAGGGGGAGCGTGTGCATGTGCTGGGGGCAGCATCCATCCTCGCTGAGCTTTAACCAAAGCCGTAACCTGCAGCTATGGAGTCACCGACTAAGGAAATCGAAGAATTTGAGAGCAACTCTCTGAAATACCTGCAGCCAGAGCAAATAGAGAAAATCTGGCTTCGTCTCCGAGGCTTGTAAGTAGTACTTTTCTGCCATCTCCTTTTCTTGTTTCCTCTCATTGTCAAAATGATCGTAGCACTTTTCTTTTTCCATTCTTGCCGGTACCATCAAAATCTTCCGAGAGTTTCCACACCTGTTCTCCATAAATACAGTGAGTAAATCTTAGCAAAAGAGCCATTTGCATCCTTAAATTGAACTGCCTGTTACACTGAACAAATATTTTCCAGTGGGGTGTAGATATGTCACTAATGAGACACTAAGATGTAAGCAGTTACTGAGATGCTAATTACTTTAGCTGTTACTCGAGAAAAGTTTTGTTATAGCTGAATGGTCCTTAATTGGATCCTCTGTTTTCAGTAGTCTTACCCTTAGATGCAACATGCAGAAGACTTTTTTTTTTTTTTTTCCTCTCCAGTAAATGTGCACATTTCTGGCATTGATATGGTTAATAAGGACAAAATGGGCAGAGAAAGTAAAATTGGAAAACATTTCTAAGAGCATTTGTAATGGCAGGAAATTAATGTTCCATGGGTTGGATTGTACTTATTAATTTATACATTAAGGGTGATTTGCCATGAAAATATAGGATCCTGCCTCTTTAGGAGAAAGAAGTACCTGCGCTTATGGGCTTAATCAAGAACTTGGCACTGCAGAAAAGTTTATAGGCTGTAGAGTTTGTGTAGCTTATTTGGAGTCAATGTCTGGCATCTTTTTCAGGTTCTCAGTGTGTAAAAGCAATAAGATCCATTATTGGCAGCAAATAATTTATTCACCCATCAGGTTTTGGCCAAGAAAAAGAAGAACATTACCATGTTGAGCTATATCCCTGCCTGTATTCAGAAATGGTTGTTGTTGTGTTTTGTTTCGGGTTTGTTGTTTTGTTGGGTTTTTTTTTTTCCCTTCAACCTCATATGTTAGAGTTATTAAAATTTCAGCCCTCAAGGGAAAGTGGGGGGAGGGAAAGGAGCAGGGAGGTTAGAAAACAGCAGAAGCAAGAAAATGTGGAAATGGTAAGCTAATAGCTAAAAACAAATGGTTCTAAGTTAAACTCCAGTTGCTCTTGGAGTGTTATTTTGTGTGAGCAGTGATGACATATTTTGTAAAGCTTATCTAAAACTTCTGTAGGACTCTAAGCATTAATCTAAGAGATGTGCATGAATATGTATTCTTTTTCAAGGCATCACTCCAGAAAGGCTGTTTTGTGAAGGAACTTAATCAAAGTAGATGACAGCTGTCTTGTAAGCGTTCCAAATAGAACAGCCACACAAAACAAACCCTCTTATTTTCAAGTCTGTGCCATGCTGTAGTTTTAGGAGTCCTTGAATTCTGTCTAATATGGAGCTTAAGAGGATGCTGATGCAGATTCCACCTGAAGTTCATAGATAAACTTTAGCAGTACTGTAGCTCAGTATCTCTCCTGTTGTTAGAAGACAGCATCTGTGTATTACAGATCGATCTTGAATCTCTTGTACCTTTTGGAAATGTGGGAAAACTGTAAAACTTATTCTAGATACATAATTGTATCTCAGGCTGTTTTTCAGGATAGCCCTCCCTGTTGGAAATTTGTGTAAGGATAACAACCATATCCTTTCTCCTTCTCTATTTCAAGATTTATATATATATATATATATATATTTTTTTTTTTTTTTCCTAAAGAGAAGATGGAATTTATGTAGAATTCTTGATCACAAGATGAAAACTGAAATGTCTTCTGCTCTAATTAAAGGCTGTGGAAGATTTTCCATTCCCAGTCATTTTATGGAGGATTTTAGCACTTGCACACACACACACACACACACACACACACAAACTGGTTGCAAACTGTGGTTTGGCATCGTGTTTCATGGCTTTTCCTGTCCATTTTTATCCATGCCTATATGTGTAAGAGAAATAAGAAGTGCACAGCCATCTTAATTAACTGTTCAATTAAATGCTTCTTCCTGGAGAGACCAAACACTATTTGAGAAGTTGCCTCTCTCCACTGCCTCTGGTATAGTCAGCTGTATTACACAGGAATTAGTTACAAGGCACAATGTGCTACTGGAGCAGTGCTATACAGGTAGTGAGAGAGAGAGAGCATGCTGCTGGCAGAAGGAGCCCAAGGAGTTGTAGTCTGCTAGCAGACAGCCAGCCAGAAGGTAGTTTGATCCTGATGCCACATCTTAAACATAAGGACTGTGATAATTTAAACAGTTTCATATGCTCAGTGTTGGGTTGGACATCTTGGCAGGACTTCACCTATGGCAGCACTGGTACTTTCCTCCCTGTCTTCCCATCTCCAGTCCCAGCTGGTGGGTTTACACACTGTGACTCAGTGAGTAAGCTGATGCTCATCACTTCTTGCAATACCTGGCTTTTCCTAGGAGTAGGGAAGGGGGCTTTTAAAGTTTTGACTCCATCTCAGCCCACCTGGTTTAAAGGGAACGGAAAGCCAAAGGCTGCAAAGGGATGTTTAAGCTGAGGTGCTTTTCAGACCCCCTCAATGTAAGATTTTTTTGCTAAAGCAAGTCTGGTGAGGGCCTTTCTTTCCCATGTGCCTTTTACTGTCCTGTCCTGCAGGATCGTTGGCCTTTGGAGGTTTGGCCATGGGGTGTGTCTTTTCAAGGAACTGGGAAGTCTTTTGGACAGCATGTCAAGGACAGGATTTTGTGGGTCTGAAGCCAGGTGCCTGTTGAAACATGGATCATATGTTGCTGCAAGAGCCGGATGAGATATTGAATTTGCGTCTGTGGAGGGATTTCTGTCTCCTTTTCCTTATTTATCTCTCCAAGATGTGGTTTCTTGGTCAGAGCATAGCAGTATGAGATGATGGTCCTTAGGCCTTACACAGATTCCTTTTGCTTTTACTGAGGATGAGCTAAAATAACATCACTTGAATGTTTTTACCTGACATATTCATGGCTTAATATGCAGCAATTTATAAAAGAATCAAGTCAGTAGACCTGTACTGTTTATCCGGAGGAAGCAAGCATGATAATTAGCCTCACTGGGCTATAAGTCACCTGTAGCAAAATATTTGGGTGTCTAGAACCAGGGATCTATGAAATAAAAGCTGTGCTTCATACATGACCTCTTAGATATTAATTTAGGTTTAACCACAGCTTCAAAAAGAATCTTCAGTGGTTTATTACCAATAAAGTTTCAGGCAAAGTTTCTGAAGAAGCTATTTCCTGGGCAAAAGTACCATTAAAGCTGTGTGAAACTCTCTGAGGAAAACCTTGAAAGTCAAGATCTCCGAATTTTGCCCCATTTCTTATGTCATGCCAGAATATCAGGGAGAGGTTTACTCCAGATTTCTCCTTGTAGAAGCTCACTCCAACAAAATGTCTCTGTGTACTGGACATGTAGCTGTCAGGGTCTTACTTCCCCTGGGAAAGGGATGCACCAGCTTCCCCTGAGCAGGGACCTCCCAGAGACAGACCTGCTTCTGAGTTTCCTTCTCATCAGAAATTAATAACACTGGAGCAGCTTCATGTCCCTTCGGAGAGCTTTCCCTCTTGGTTCCCAGAGGGCTGCTTGCCTCCCAGGAGCGCCTCTGGGCACACATGGTGCCTCCCTGTCCCCACAAGCAGACATGTGCTCTCACTTCCCAGCTGCTGATGGGCTGCCAGCTGTCTCTGCTCACTGCCGCTGTGCACATGTGCTCCTGCTGAGTGTGTGTTTAATTCAGAAGCAGATCTCCTTGGTTCCTTGGCTACTGCTGAGCAGTGGGGCTATGCATTTGTTTCTTCACACGGGGCCTGACTTTGTCTCTTATTCTCCAGCAGTGCTCAGCCTGCAAGAGACTGTTTTTTTAAGGATGTGTTGATTGTTTGCTTATGGCTCTCAATAGCTGCTGCTGCTAGAAAAATGGTCCTGAGTGTCTTGCTTTGTTCTTTCTTCCTTACCCCTTGGAGGTCTAGGAGGAACTCTTTTATTCAGACTTCCCTTGTTCAACTCTGTGCCTGGACACTGTAGACTGGAGTTACTTATGAGTCTGCCCTCCACTCTCCTATGATTGATAATAGCTCTCTCTGTTTAGCTTGGGACCTTCTGCTCTGCAAAACCTATTGGGTTTAGATTAGATTGGACTCATTAAAAGGCACTGTTAGCAGCAGAGCTTGGAGACCTGATCTCAAAATATGACTGCATGGTTGATTTTCAGGCTGATGGGATCTCTAAGGAGGTATGAGCAGTGCTGCCTGCATTGGGGTGTTCTTGTTTTAGCACTTGGAACCTTTGCTGTGGGACTGTGAACTCCAACTTGCTAATTAAGACTCTTAAAACTCCATGAAGTGACTTCACTTACCTCTCCATTTCTGAAGAGCAGGGAAAGGACTGAGGACATTTTTAACATTATGATGATATGTTGTGTCTGAAGGCACTGAAGAATGCAGTGGCATATATCCGAAGAGCTTTGCAAGTTACAGCAGCTGAAGACCTAACTTGAAGATATTTTTGGTTTGATTTTGGTTGCTTTTATGCAGAAAAAATAAAATCTTGGATTCTAGCTATTGCAGCAGTACTGGCATCACTGGCATCTGCTGGTGCCACTGCAATGCTTTAAGCTTTGCAGGAGGAGAGAAGGAAAAATGGACTTTAACCTTCTTCCCAGTAGCTGGGATGATAATGTGAAATTGCTAAATAAATAATAAATCCCCTTCTTCTTAGTGTAATACCTCCTCATGCTGCCAAAGATGGCATTACCAACAGCAGCAACCTCAGAACGGTGACTCAAATGGGATGTTTGGCTCTGAACTCATGCTTTGTGCCCTCCCACTCAAACCACTCAATGTGGAGTTGGTCTAAGAAATGTGATGGGGAAAGAAGACAGAACTATGTGTAAATCATGTAAAGCACTGTCTTTGAAAACTTCATGGTCTTGCTGAAGATTTGGAACAATGTTTCAGCACTTAGGGCATATCCTCCACTCCTTCTGCAAAGCACCATACATCCTACTGGGAGTGAAGAGGTCCCACTGCAGGCATTTGTGTAAGAACCAGAGAAGTGAGCAATAAAGCAGCAACTGATTCCAGTGGGAAAACATGGAGCCTTAGTGGCTGAAGATGATCTGGCAAGTGTTAGAGTGCCACTGCTCAGCTGTCTGTTTCCATGTCTTATCTCTATGTGTTCTGTGATATTATTAGGTTTCCTTAGCTAAAAAAAAATGTCACATACTGTTTCTGCCAGTGGCAGCATCCTGATCTGCTTCATTTTCATTTACATGGCTATCATAAACAGGAAAACAGAGAGCTCCCTTTAATTCCAGAGGCATGCTCTGTACAGTGGGGTTTATCCCCAAATATTTTGGCTGGCAGCAGACAGCAGAGGTTTAAAAAGCCCCTGAAAAAGCACCACTTTGTTAGGAAATGTGTAAATTATTTTTCAAGTGGAAAATATGAATATGCTAATTTGTTTCCGGAGGTGAGAGAGGCACTTGGGCTGTCTTTGGTCTTGGTTTCAGTCCTCTTGAGGGTCTAGGATTAAACTGAAACCCTGTTCACCCGGGGAGTGGAACTGAGCTTATCTTCAGCTGTATTTAAATACAGCTGCTGCCATCCTGTTTCTCATGTGGCTTTTCTAACGATCATAGACAGGGATTTTTCTGTCAGGGAACCATGTCAGGAAGGCTTTCTGTAGGCCTCTTAGGTCTGAATTTCACTTTTCTTTTGGTTGTCATGGTTCCTAGAAAGGTTAAGAAGGTTCCACTGGTTAGTGAGTGGGTGCTGGGTGTTGCTGAAGGTGGCAGTGCTCTAGCACAACCTAGAGAGATTCTTAGTTTGGATGAGCTATAATGTGTGTATGAATGACTCCGTTTGTTTTGTTTTCAGGATTACCAGGGTCTGGCTGGTCCGTAATATTGTTCTCCCAGAAGTGTGGAAAAGGGCTGAATTTTACTGTTAGACCCATAACTGCTTGGGGTTGTTTACTGCCCACACTATGGTCTTTGAAGGAGCAAGAGGAAGAGAAGCACCACCAGCTGCTAATTTCATGCCCAGCAGATGGAGAGGGGAGAGAATATACTCTAATGTGTAGCAGAAAAAAAAACTTCAGAAAAAAAGTTAAAGTGTGGTGCTTGGAGATGTAGTAATTCAGTAAACTGCCACAGGCCTTCTATTATTTTGTTCCATCTTTTATTTGAATCTTAAATCAATAGATGAGTCCTATAGGTAACAAAGGAGAGGAGCCTTCATGTTTAACACTGAAGTGTTGACTAAGAAATAGTAGACACTCTCTAGTTTTGCTATAATAATTTTTTTAAAAAAGCTTTCATTCTTCTGGGGGTAGTAGAAATGAATCATGCCTCAGCCCAAAAAGCAGTTATTTATTTCAGCGGTCATTAAAAAAAGACCACAGCTGGTCATAGAAGAAAGGGTCTTCATTTATAATATTAAAGTAAAGGCTTTTCAAACGCCACTGCTATAAAATCCTGCATAGGAAACAAGGATACGAAAAAAAAGTTGTTTTGGGGAAGATGAATTTAAGCTTTGGGTCAGAAGGAAATTAAAAGTCTCTTTTTGGAATTCTTTTTTAGAACTGTCTCAGTGGGATAGGAGCCCATACAGAAACAAATAAAACTCAATAGAAGGCAGCACTGAAAAATCCCCTCCATGTGTGTCTGCGTGTTTTAAAGGCTGTGAGGCCAGCTCATCTCCTAATCTGCCAGCTTTTGGTGGATTCAAACACTATATTAAACCCAACTCAGCCTTTGAAAGGATTTTTATTTAGTGTGTTTCTTTTTTATTTCCTGCAATTCATGTGTGATTTTCCTGTTCCACTCTCTCTTATCTTCCATGAAAAAAAAATCACTTCATCCCCTCCAAAATACTTGAAACAGTCTGACTCTGATCATGACTGGTAGATGAGGGGAGATTGAGGTTTGTACATTAGGGCTGACTCATTAAAACTCGATAGGAGCTGTGAAACATACCTCTCATGAGAGCATGTGAATTGCTCTCAAGACACTGGGGATTTGGCTAAAGCAGAGGTTTTCTACAAGAGCTTGTTTGGATTCATAAAGCTGGTTTTGATCTCCCAAACTGTGCTGTAAATACTGGGAAGAAGGACCTCATTGATACCAATTGGAATCCAGTTCCTGGTCTTTGGAGCATTTTCCTGTTTGTTTTTGGAAAGCTAGATTTTCCAAGAACTTGATAGCTTGAGAAAAGTTGGTTAGTTCCACGGTGGTGCAGAATTTTCTTTCACAGTCTTGAGCCCAATTTTGTGCTTGAATTTGAATTGTAGCTGAGCAATATCCTTTCCTGAAGCAGACTCCAGGACTCTGCCAAAATGTGTCTGCATTTGTCTGGAGTGTTTGAAAAGCAGATTCCTTTTGAAGGTGTTATTATAAGTACAAAGAAACCAGAATTGACATTTCAAATTAGATTGAGTGTAGCTCAAAGTCTGATGAAAGTGATTGTAATAAGTTCAGCCAGCTGACTTGGATGGAATCACGATTCCCCCCCAAAATTGATAATATCTGTGTTGGGGATTTTTGAATTTTCCTGGTCAAGAACTAGGGTGCAGAGCTCTCAGAAAGCCATAGCTCTGCATGGCTATCAAGAAGATGTTTGAAAGACTATGTCTCTGCCAAGGAGTTCAAGTCATGTCACAGCGGTCTGCCTTGCCTTTTTTGGGAGGACCTCCATGACTACCAGTTGGTGACATTTGGTGGAGAAGTCTGTGTGAGTTCAGGCAGGTAGCGGGGAAGAATAGTTGTAATCTTTCTTGGAGTGAGAGATGTAGGAGCCAAAGTAGTTATGAAGATGCCTATAGACACGTATGATAAATTCCATGCTTTTCTTCCATTTCTGTCAAGCTGTGCAGTCATTTTGTTATTAATGTGACACTTTGAATGGCTATTAGTAGGCCTGTGTCATCACTTTAGGAATGATTTCTTACACTCCCAGGGATAGATACTGTACATGCACAAAACTCCAGCCAAGACAGAAAGTTGCACGATATCCACCCGTAGCACGAATCCTGGCTTGGTGCAAATCTCATTTCAACACCAAGATTAGCACAAATTAAACACAAGATCTCTGCAATTTTTAACATCTGAGACCCTACAGAGCCCTTGAGCTGCAGCTGTGGTGTGCAGGGAGTCCCTGCAGAGTGCATAGCACAAACTACAGCAAGCGTCCAAGGGCAAAGGAGCAGAAGTAGATCATAAACCCCCTTGCAAGGCTGAGCAGTTCAGATGGTTGCTGTAAATGATGCTCAGATCACACTTTCTCCCATGCCTCCTGTGGAGCAGCTGGTTTTCTAGGATTCACTACAGTAAGCAGTTACTGGTGTCTGCTAAGCAAAGAGTCTGAATACACAATTTAAATATGCTCCTATACACACACTGATGCAGCAGGGACAGTTACAGTCAGATGGAAGAACTCTTTTTTTTTCAGACTTGAAAAGTGAAAGGAGAGGAAGCTGTGGGGGTTGAGGCTGGGAGAGGAGAATTGGGAGATCGTCTACAGAAAAGCATACTGAGTCACGAAGAGGGTGGAGAGGAGAACCAGAGAGAAAAAGAAAACAAACCTAAGGATGTGGGGAAAGAAATAGTCCTGTAATGTTTTCAGGTCCCTGCATGTAAACATCTGTTAGATTTATTTAGTTCTGGATCAAAAGAGCTCATAGCACAGGATATGTGCAAGTCATTTAGGAGCTGGAGTTTTTGCTGAGAATTAGAGGGACAAGGACTGCTTATAAGGGCATTTGGAAATGCTGCCCAATCTGTAGTGTAGTTTTTTTTTGGTCACTCACGTTCTAAGAGGAGGCCAAGAAGGAAAAAACAGAGAGCACCTCTGGTTATAGATGCTACACAAATCACTACTTTTGTGTCACCTTTCAAGCAGGTCTTTGTTGAGGTGAACGAGGGTCACCTCTTTAGGAAGCCGTTGCATTTAGAGGATGTGGGAACTTTGGTATCTTGGTGCCACGTTCTTGTGACACCAGTCAAATTCTCTCTCCCACAGCTCCCATGAATGTTGTCTGGACAGTCATGTTTCCTTTCCCCCTCTGCTCTAGTGTTGCAGGTGCAGACAGCCTACAGCTTTGGATGCAGTTTGACTAGATGCATAGATGAAGTCATTGATGTTGTACAGAGAGCATCTTCAAAATGCTTTTAGAGAAAGGCTTTTGTATAAATGCTCAGAGATCTCTAGATCTGTTTCTAATTAGCTTGGCTGCAGTGAAGATATCTTATTGCAAATGTAGGAGAATGAAATTCCTGAGTTATGCAAATCTGCTGAATAGCTTGGAAGAAATTACCATAACGTCCCCAACTTAGCCTCACAATCTATGAAACATCAAATTGCCTTTTGAATTACCTACTTACCTTATGGAGGCAGCTCTGTGTCTCTTCTGGACCAGAGGGAAGAAGCTTGGCTCCTCCCTTAAAGCAGGCAAACTTCTGAGAACTGGTGTCAGGGTTGCACCCATGGCACCTGCTGTGTGAAAAGAACAGGACTTCTTATTTAAATACATCTTTACACTTGAGGCTTCTGGAGGTACCATCCTCCCTTGTGGTTGCTGTGGCGTCTAGATGCTTGTGAGACAGCTGGTGACAGTGTGGAGTACGGCCTTAAGGAATAGAAATCTTGCACAGCCTCCTCCATTCTCTGTGTGCATGCTCAATGTCTGTTCCCATCCACCCACCTGACCGTCCCAGTCCCCTCTCCTGAAGTTCCCTCCTGTGCAACACAGAATTCCCATGCTGAGACTGCAGGGCAGTATTTCTGAGCTGCAGACAGCAGCATTGCCACTTTTCCCTTTTCTCATTGCTCCTTTCCTTCCCTCTGCCTTCCTGCCTAATTTGGTGTAGCCAGCAGTGTGCCTTCACACCCACGTCATTCATGCCTGGTGGAGTGGAGAAAGGAAAGATAGGGCAACCTTCTTCACTCTCTGCAGAGAACAATGTAGTGTTGCTAAAGAAATGATGCTGACAGAGCACCAGGCAGCCTGCTGAAGGTGCTGAGTCTCACTGCAGTTTTGAGAAAGGAGCCTACATGGAACCGCTTTTCCTCTGCTTGCACACTGGCCTATTTCTGTGCAGATGATTCCCACTTTAATGTCCCTGCATCTGGAGAACTATGGAATGCTGAGAAGCCCAGGAGAAATCATTGGTTCTCAATGAGAAATTTGAGTATTGCCTTTACTAAGAGCGATGTATAATAGTTGGGCTGTTAATGAGGAGGCAGTATTGGGATGATAACAGTCCTGACTCTCTGCACAAAGTAGTGTTGATGAAAGGCCTGAATAATTTTGCAAATCTACCAGCATGCTAAAGGAGGGGGATGGGGGAATGGGGAAGTGAACCTTCTTTTGGAATGGGAACACTGCATCTTTGTGCGGCAATTTTTTCTTCCTGTGTTTAGGCTTGCTCAACAGTAATCTGAGTGTTTCAGCCTGTAACCCAGAGTCAGGAGAGGGCCTGGCACAAAACCATGAGATTTAAAATTCTGCGTCACACCAGCTGTCTACTAGCAGACAGAGGGGGGTGGGTTGTGTTCGGGGGGAGGGAGGTTGGAGGGGGAAACAATAACAAGCAACAGTCTGATAGATTTTACTAGAGCTTAGGGTGAGATGCAGATTTGGTTAGTGACTTCACGCATGAGGCTGGTCTGGTCTGATGTAATTCCAGTCCATGTTTCCTGTCTTGATATTTAATCCAGGGTACAAAGAATGACTTCTCCCCTCCACATCATCGTGCGCGCTGTAACTAATCACAGAGACACCCTGCATGAAACAAACTGGACAGCTGCTTGTTTGGCTCCTGCAGAACCTGAATGTGTTCATTTTACATCGTAGCAGTGATTAAACCAAGTTTTTAATCTGAACATTCTCATTCCGTCCTGAGTCTCAGAGCTTTTTGTCACTGGGGGAACGGAATTTTTGCTAAACAGTTTGCAGTGCTTCCAATGCATACAAGGCACCTATATGCGCTCTGCAACATTCCTCTTTGCCTTTTATTCTGAGAGGAGCTGTTCCTTTGTACGCTCCTCGTTGATAAGAGTAGTTTTCACAAGCTCCTTTCTAAGGGAAACGAACAGGATACAACTAAAGAACGCACAGGAAAGCCTGCATACAGGCTGCCTTCTTGGAGACATTGTGCTAGCAAGGAAGCGGCATCCCACTTTGGAGGTCACTGTAGCCCTGTAAACACAATGAGAAGCACTCCTGTGCTCAGAGGCTCCAATCCCATTGTACACAAAATGTCACCAGGTCTTCCAGTGGGAGAGGCTACAGAATAGGCATGTTGCAGTACCACCCATCCTGTACTTTGTAGGTCATCTCCTTTACTAATTTCAGAGCCAAATGTTTCATAAGCCTTTTGGAGTGGCCTGCTAGAAAGCAACAATCCATCAGACTAAGTGTATGTATCTGCTTGCAAATACTAAATATGCAGAGGTCATGCACTGTGGTGATTTGACAGTTACATATATACATATAAAATATACAGTATAATATATAGAATCATAGATCATAGAATGGTTTAGGTTGGAAGGGACCTCAAAGATCACCTAGTTCCAACCCCCTGCCGTAGGCAGGGACACATCCCACTAGATCAGGTTGCTCAAGGCCTCATCCAATCTGGCCTTGAACACATCCAAGGAGGGAGCACCCACAACCTCCCTGGGCATCCTGTTCCACTGTCTTACCACCCTCACTCTCATATATATATAATATATATTTTAAGCATGGATACGGAGAACTGCTTCATATTCCTTTCAGACCCCAAGATCCCATTTCCCTGCAATATACTTTCCTGTAACTTTTTATAAATTTTTATGAGCATGCACTTTCCTTGAGAATATGGCATGTGTGAAGCACAAGAGAATTGGCTTGTTATGTAGTAAGAAAAAACAGAATGAGCCATAGATCACGTTTTTTTTCCCAGAGGGTTAGATTTTCAGAAACAGACTCATTTTTTATTTCATATTTTTATTAAGTTATATCCACACCAACTGCAATGGCAGAGGTTTTTGTTGGTTTTGTTTGATTTTTGGTGTTGGTTGGTTTGTTGTTTGTTTTTACACGAGCAATGGTGGAAAACTAAGTAAATATAAAGGAAGAACCTCAAGATTTCAGTAATCATACCAGTTCTGTACAAAATCTACATGAATTAAGTAATATTTTTAGAAGATCTTAGAACAACATTTGCTGACATCTCTAGTTAATATGCCAGCACATTCAAATCCCAGTCCAGTCTATTGCCCAGTAAATAGCAATTCCAACTCTGTATTTGAGTTTGTATTTCTGATTTAACCTTACTGACAACCTCATTTGGTGATGAAGCTGGAGTGCTCAGTTGTCCCTGCAGGGTTCCCAGTGCTCCCTGCAGATCCTTGTACTTCAGACTCAAACCCTTCCTGTACAAGCAGTATTCAATGCAGATCAATTAAGTAATCTCTTTCTGTGCTTTTTTTTCCTCCCCACTAGGTACATGTGTTGTGCTGTGAACAAAAGATTCATAGGAGCTGCCTTGCCTTATTTTTCTAAGTCTGAGCAAGCCATGATTATCCTGAGTTGAAGTGAAGCTACACAAATTCTAGATCATCTTTATGGTAGTGGAAAATGAAATACCTTTAACTAATATGCCTCTCACACTGCTGCTTGAATAAAAGTATTATAGCTGTATAGGGTGCTGCTCAGCAGCATAGTACATGGCTGTTTTTACACTAGCCTTGGGAAACAAGATCAAGCCTTTGTTTGAGTTTGTAGTGCCAAGCAGTTCAAATCAGTTGTATCATTATCTGCAGAAATAAATCTCATAAGCAACTCCTTTTTTCGCTGACCCTCTTTCCCACTTTCCTCCTCCCCCTTCCCATACTTGAATCCCTGCTTTGCTAGGGAATTGGTGCCCATCGTGCTGGCTGTATGAGCAATGAAGGGATTTGGACTCAGGTGCAATTTTAGATGATCAGCTGTCATGAGAGCATCTAGTATAATAGTGTTGGTAATGTCAGGCTTCTCAGACCACATCCATAATGCCCTTCTATAACACCTCCAGGCCTCTGTCCACTCTTTACTAATTAAGGCAAGAGAAGGGATTTCAGCTACCTTGAGCTTGTACTGCGGAAGGAATTCCTGCCTGCCTGTGCTGTCACAGAGGCTTTTCCTTAAGGAGAATGTCTTTGTCTCTCCAGTTGTGTTTCATGTGGACTCAGTAAACATATTAGACTCCCGATGACCAAGTAGGAAACTAGTTAAGGCAGAGGTAAGAGCCTCTGTCATGGGAAAACGTCACAGCAAAGCAGTCACAGCACAAGAGACATTGATTGATTGCTTCTATGTCCTAGTGTTTGCAATCCATTTTGGAGATGAAGCTGTAAGTGTCTTTTTTGCCCAGTTGTTTAAAAAACTCGGTAGCTAAAGTGGAGAAATCCAAGGGTTAGCCAGAGCAGCTTAAATTTATCAAAACAGTGTTTTCCTTGGGCAAAATCAGCAAGGATATTTTCTGACTTAGAAGGATTTTTTTGTATGTTACTTACTGATTGCAAGTTGAGCACCAGCTCCATTTCTACTTTGTAGCCATACTTTTTGTAAATGGCTTTCCCTCCTTTTCAGCTGTAAATCTGTTGTTCCTCTTAGGTGTCTTGTCTCAATTTCTACTAAATTCATCCTACCTGTTTCAAGCATGAACCCTTCTTGTCTTTGTTTTTGTATGCCTTTGTCACACATGCCCTTGCACACTTAAGATGTGACAAGTGTCTGCCTCATCCTCTTCACTATCACAGAATCAATCAGATTTGAAAAGACCTTTAAGATCATCAGGTTCAACCTATTACCTAGTGTTATATAATCAATTAAACCATGGCACCAAGTGGCACATCCAGTCACTTTTTAAACAATTCCAGGGATGGGGACTCCACCACCTCCCTGGACAGCCCATTCCAATGGCCAATCATCACTCTTTCTGTAGTTTCTGTACTCCTCATGTAGTTCATAGAATCATAGAATGGTTTAGGTTGGAAGGGACCTCAAAGATCATCCAGTTCCAATCCCCTGCTGTAGGCAGGGACACCTCCCACTAGAACAGGTCGCTCAAGGCCTCATCCAACCTGGCATTGAACACCTCCAGGGAGGGGGCAGCCACAACCTCCCTGGGCAACCTGTGCCAGTGTCTCACCACCCTCACTGTAATGAACTTCATCTTAACATCCGGTTTAAATCTCCCCTCTGCCAGTTTAAACCCATTACTTCTCATCCTGTCATTACAAGATCTTGTCAATAGTCCCTCCCCAGCCTTTCTGTAGGCCCCTTTCAGATACTGGGAGGCTACTATAAGGTCTCCTGGCAGCCTTCTCTTCTCCAGACTGAAGATCCCCAATTCTCATAGCCTGTCCTCATAGCAGACATGCTCCAGCTCTATGAACATCTTTGTGGCCCTTCTCTGGACTTGCTCCAACAGTTCTATGTCTTTCTTATGTTTGGGGCCTCCAGAACTGTACAGAGTACTCCAGGTGGGATCTGACGAGAGCAGAGTAAAGGGCAGAATCATCCCCTTTGCCCTGCCAGCTATGCTTCTCTTGATGCAGTTCAGGATCCAGGTTAAAAGGACTCCTTATTTCTTAAGAATCCCACCTAAACCATCCATCAAATTTCAGGTACCAGCTGAAATTTTTTTCCTTCTTTCCTCACTCGTTTCTTACCATTTCTTCTCCTCTGCTGCACTAGCCTCTTTGATCGTATTCTTTTTAACTTAGCACAGCATTCTGCTAAACAACCCGTGAGGAAGGAAAAATTAAATGATTTTTAAAATTCATTGACTAGAGAGTGAGTAGAAGAAGAAAGCTGTTCTTCCTGTTTCCCTTAAAGAATTAAAAACCCGGCAGGAGTTAATGCTTCATAACTTTTGAAGTCTGTCAATCTCAATACATTTCTGAGTTCTAGTCGGGGCTCCCACAGGATTCTGAGCTTTGACAGATGCTGCTTTTGTAGCCTGTGGTGTGGGATTGGGTTTTGGTGAATTGATTTGCACATGGTTATTAATATAGGCTCTGGTAACGTAACGTAAGTGCATCACTAATCCTGTGATGATGACGATTAATTGCTAATGCACTGCATGATTCAGAATATCGAGCCTCTGAGAGAGAAGATTTTCAATTTACCTAAGTGAACCTGTTGGTCAGAAAATCTGGCTTGATCTGAGCCGTCAGCCACCTCGCCCTTGGAATGATGCACAGGGGGACGGCATTACCCCCAGAATGAACTGCTGCACCACCATGATATGGCCAGATATGATACCTGGGCTTAGGAGCTGGGAAATACTCTAAATCCTTCTGCTTAGCCGTGGCAGTCAAGAGAAAGTCCTGAAGTTTCTGGTCCAATGAGCTGGAAGGATTTGGGGACAAAAGCAGTAAACAGGATTGTGGTCAGCTCTTACAATAAAAGGAAAGGGAGTGACATCATTCAGTAAATTCACTGATGGGTAACAAAAGAACAAGAAGACTTCCAGATTCAGCCTGTAGACAGTCTGGTTTCTCACTTGCCAAGTTTCGTTGCTTATCTCACTGCTGGTTTGCTAAACTCTTAAATAGGCTTTTAGTAGTGTTATCTTAACACCTACTCTAACGTCAGAAGCACAGCTCTAGCAGGAAAGGAAACAAAAGAAAAGAGCCGTTTAAATGTGCACGGTGTGGGGTGGATGCTTCTCTCTGTGCTACCACATGAGCTGGTGAGAGGACCCCTGCAGGAAAGCAGAGATGAATAGTCTTGGCTTGTGTGAGCTATAGACCTGGTGGGGTTTGGGTAGTGAAGGACAGATGTTGTTGGGTGCTTTTGTTAATGGATGATTAAGCTCCCACTCACATCTTAAACATGCTAATTATAAAGCTTCTAAATATAGAAGAAGAAAATTCCCTTTTTCTCCTCGAGCATATGAATAGCTAATTTAAAATATTTGCTTGTGGCAGCTGGTTAATAACTGTGCTTCCTCTGAAGAAGTAGCTTTTGCAAAATGTTCCTCTTCAGGCAGGAGTTTCCCTTTTCTGCACCTAGCTCTGGTTGTGCTTACCGATGTCTGTGGCAAAAGTAAAGGTAGGGCAGGCAGGCTCTGGAGAGCCTCTCTGCATGACAGAGACCTTGCTGTGGCCTGTCGGTACCTAAAGGGGACAGACTTTTTATCATGGCCTGTTGCAACAGGACAAGGAGTGATGACTTGAAACTTTGCAAGGAGGTTGGACTCAATGGACTTCCAACCTCTACAGTGCTGTGATTCTGTGATAAAAGAGGAGATTTCAGTGTGAGGACAACATTTTTTACAGCGTGGGTGGCATTGTCAGCTGGCTATACATAGGGGAGAGTACATGCCACCGAGTTTCAAAAACCTAGAAAGATCTATCTGACTTGCTAAGCTGCTTGGTGTGTGGCCTCTGAACTCATTGCAATGGCCAAGCTAAACAAAAAGCTTTGGATTAAGCCACTGTGAGTTCCCATCCTGAGCTGCAGCTTGAAAACTGAGTCACTTCATCATCTCAGCAAGCTGAGATGGGAAGCATTAACTCACAGAAGTGTCACTTGCATTCATTCACCTGTGTGTACCTCATGCCTTTAACCAGCTCTCCTTCAGTTCATGGCCTAAGGCCGATAACCACACTGAAGTTATGAGCCTGCAGAGACTTTACCAAGAGCAGATATTACCTTGTCTCTAGCAGCAGTGTGTGTGCAGAGTGTGATGCTCATTAACTTTAAGACGTTAGTCTAAATTTCCAGGGATGAAGTTAGGCACAGATCTTCCCTACTACTTCTGCAGCACCCACAGTTTTACTCCATATATTGAAAAGATGCCATTAATACCAAACCCTGTGGAATTAATGTGGAATAACACCACGTTCACATAGCCTATATTATGAGTTTAAAAAAAAAAAAAAAAAAGTGGTTTAAGCAATTTGGAGGCTGTGTAGGAGTGAAAGAATAATTAATCTATCCACTTAATATTCTGAGTCTGATTATGGGGCAAAAACAGGGCAGCTGTCAGAGTTACTTAGTTCCCCCAACCTCTCCACCCTTGCTCCTCTCTGTACCTATTCAATCTTATTAACTTGCGTCTCTCAGAAAGAGGAAGGCCTGAGAACATAGTTGCCAAATTCAGACATTGTTTTGTGTTTCTATTAATGTAGATTTCTAGATGCACAGGAATGATAGGAGGTTCTTGCAACAGGTCAAAAGAGTGTTATTTGGGCTCCAGTTATGCCTCACTGACATAAACTGCTGTACAAGATGCCATGTAGCTAAAGTCACAGCCCTGAAGAGCTAACAAAGTAGTGGAGAGGGGTCTGAAGTGAAAATACAGGAAGAATATAGAAAGAATCCTAGATCGCCTGATGGTGCACCAGAATTAAACAACAGAGGTAGAAATATAACCCTGGGAATGGATATTTAGCCTTGAGGAAGCTGATGAGCATTGAAGCACAGAGAGAAGTTCTGTATATTTCTTTATTTCAGGGGAGATCCCACACAGCTGTAGCTGGCTACACCTTACTGGTGCTTAAGCACCTTCTGTCCTGATTTTATGCTAGGCTAGTATATTTTGATGTTCCTCTGGCCACACAAAGGACTCATTTGCCCCTAAAAGATACTGAAATAGTAGGCTCATCTCCCCTGTCAACATCATCTCATTTGAGTAAAAAAAAATAAATTGTCCTACTCACCACTTTGTTTAGTTTTGATACAAAATACCTATTTTTAAAACTTTTACTGAGTTTATTTTCACTAGGCTTGTACTGACTTACTTCATACTACACGTGTGCAGGTGTAATTGCATTAAGTTCAGTGAAGTTATTTCTAGCTAACACTGGTAATATAAGGGCCTACCTAGTGTGAGTCACCTGCTAATTCTCTTTGGCATGAAAAACTCTACTTTGTTCTAATTTACTTTTTTAACTGTAAGCTAAGACATCCCTGTGAGTAATACATTCCACGGCAGGTAGTGGGAGTTGAATGGATGTGGCAATTCTAGCGTGGCACGTGTGCAGCATGAAGACAAAGTGAGCCAATATAAATAAGCCTGTTGCTCTTGCCTTCCAAAGCTGTAGAGAGCTGTAACAGCATCCTGCTCTGGCAGGGAGGCTGGACCAGATTATCTTTTGAGGTCCCTTCCAGCCCCTGACATTCTGTGATCGTCTCCTTCAGGTTTTGCTATTCTTTCCCTCCCTGGACAGGAGGTGGCTTGATTTTGTTCAGAAAAATCACACATCCCTTGAGCTTGGCAGGAAGATGTGTCTATTCCCTGGTTTCACAGAATCACAGAAACATTCAGGTTGGAAAAGACCCTCAGAATCACCAAGTCCAACCAATATCCCTGCTCTACAAGGGTCACCCTAAATTGTATCCCCAGGCATCACATTCAAGTGACTTTTAAACGCATCCAGGGTTGGCGACTCAACCACCTCACTGGGCAGCCCATTC
Organism: Psilopogon haemacephalus; assembly: GCA_013396835.1. Taxonomy (NCBI): domain Eukaryota; kingdom Metazoa; phylum Chordata; class Aves; order Piciformes; family Megalaimidae; genus Psilopogon; species Psilopogon haemacephalus. Next base: position 37,782 of record VWZI01022036.1, on the reverse strand, counting down.
CAATGCTTGACCATTCTTTCTGTGGAAAAAAAAGTTTCCTAGTATCTAGTCTAAACCTACCGTTTAAGGCCATTTCCTCTCTTTCTATCACTGTGAGAAGAGACCAGCACCAGCCTCTCCACAATGTCCTTTGAGGTAGCTGTAGACAGTGATTAGGTCTCCCCTCAGCCTCCTCTTTTTCAAACTACTCAAAGATATCTACTAAAAGTAATTTAGCAGCTAGCTCCTCCCTGCATAGACTTCTGGGGATATCAACCAGGATAACTTGCCCCACATATATTAAAAAAAAAAACAACAAAACCAACAACAACAACTTAACAACCCCACACAAAAATACCCCACCAACTAAACCCGAACCCCCGCCCTCTGGTTTGTTCTTATTACTTCACACATGATTACTGCTTTCAGCCACCTGCTGTGCTATTTAAAAGAGGCACTTCCTTGTTTGCAATGATCTCATTTAATGGAAGGCAGGTGTAGGCAGTGTTTTGTAAGCATAAAGCAGGTAGATGTTGACGTTGTGTTGCCAAAGGCTGAAGCAGATTTGTGTTGTCAACAGCAGCTTTTGATAACACTGGTGAGTAGCATTGTTAGACCTTGTTCTTGACGTGCTGAGAGTTCAGGCGTACAGGAAGGGTTTTGCGGGGTATCAGAACCTGCTGGTGATGCTCCTTTTAAAGCAAGGGCAGTGGTGACAATCTTCCTAAACAAGAGTTTCCTTCAATGATGTTCTCTTCAAATGTAACATGCAAGTTCAGTGCCTGTAAATGCACATTCAAACCTTGGCATTAAGTGGACTGCAGGTGTGGAAACAATAAGCAACAATAATTAAATAACCCCCCAAAATGCATGTGTTTATATATATTTATAGATATGTACATACTTTGAAAAAATATATATATTAAAACTCTTGTGACTGTGCATTTTCCCCAGTCTTGTCATCCACCATAGCACATGGTTTTCCTGTGCAGTAAAAATATTATTGAGTAAAAGGTGCATTAAAAGTATAATTAATTTAAAAAGTGATATTGCTATTCAAATGCAAAAATCACCTTAAGATTGGGTCACCTCTCAAAATACACATGGAAATTTTAGGTAATTAGGAGTTAATGAGTAGTATCTTTACTCAGATGAGAAGCTTGATGGAAAGATTTATAAAAGTGATATGGGAGTCATTAACCAAAAAAGAGAAAAATAGTTATGACAGTACTGGACTGCACCATAAGAAACTTTCAAAGGAATGAGCTACAAATAATTGATGTTTGAAAATCATATAAAGCAGAAATAAAATTTGTAGCAAATTTGATTTTTTTTTTTAAGGAATTAAGATATTTTAAGCAGCCTGATCTGTATTGGCCAATCAGGTGCTTTTGGGTTGTTTTTTTTCCTAGCATTTTGATTTTTGCAAACACATTTGGTCTATTTCTGTATTTGTCAGCGTATATATAACTGCTGAATCTAAACCCTTCAAAATGAAATTTTTACTTTTCATCCTTGTTAAATTAAAATGAAAATTCCTCTTAGGAGTGCTTATGTCCAGCTGGGTTTCTGCTTGTATGTGTCAGCATCCTGATTACCTGTAAGATAGAATCTGCTGCTGTTATGAATGTTTGCCCTTTTTGCTCCTTTGCATCTGATCAAGTTTGAATAGGTAATTCCTCACACAGTCAAGTGTAAATTAAATATTTTAAAATCCTTTAAAAGTAAATGTCTGGCATTACTGTGATTTTAACATGGTCAGAATGCAGAAGCAGGTACAAGTATGAGCACAATTTCTAAAGGTAATATTCTATGAAGCATTCAACATCCAATATACATTCTACGTGTTTCTTGTTAAGTAGAAAATAGCACTGCAGCCCATTTTCCCCATGTTTCTTCTTATTTTTAAGAAAGAATGCTTCCTGATTTGGATTTCCTGGGCCTGTTTTAGCCACAATTTTCCATGTGTAGTAATAGCAGACTAAAAAGCAGAACTTGATGCTTAGAGCAGTACATTTGTTCTAACATTATTGCCTGCACATTGAGAAGATAGGGAACATCTGTTAGTGTATGGCTAAAGAATGGGCACTCAGTCTTGTACTCCTCATCACAGTGCACACTCAGACCTGTACCATCACTACTTGTGAAGTTTGGAGATAGCTGTTTTTACTGTAAAGCATAAGAGTAGAGCAGAGCTCAAGTAAAACCAATGGATGCTCTCTTTTGCCAGGCACTGTTCAAAGCCATCGCAAAAGGCTGTTCCATGTTCAAGAGCTCCCAGACAGCGTTCAGTGCTGATACACCTCTGCAGCTAACTGTATGGCCACATAGGTAACCATGCAGGAGGACTCATGGCTGTTGCCTTTTTCTGGGTATTGGCAGCTTGTGCCAGCGCCTGCTGTAAAAGACAAAAATCTGCCCTGCTGAGAAGAGCAAGAGGTTTACAAAGCCTCTGCTGCAACTGATGCAGCATAAGTGTTGAGGTGCCAGGATGCTTATCTGCTCTTGTCATTGTTAGTTTTGAGCTCAGACCAGATAAATCCCAAGACATGTGCAACAAAGTGAATCACTGTGGCGAGGCATCTGGGATTTGGTGAAGTTGAGAACTTGCTAGGAGCTTGACTTTCATTTTAGAGCAAGGCTGCTATAAAACCTCTGGAGTTTTCCAGTCTGACCGCAGCCAATGTGGTTGGATGCATCACATCTCCACCACTCTGTGTTGGTGGGTTTTGCACAGATCAGACTATACTTACCTGCTGGATGGGGAGCCATAAAAACTACTAGTAGCAAATATAAGTAAATTTCTGTTAGTAGGACTTTCTGTTAAGTCATTTAGAGTAGCTGCTCCCAGCTGCAGCAATTCTGTCCTGCAAGAAAGGGCAAGTTGTCCATACAGGCAAGCACACACCTCTTTCTACTGAAGTTAGCGGCAGCCACTGCTGAAGTTAGCAGAAGCCAATGGCTATGTCAGGATTGGAGCAATCTCATGCCAGAAGTGACTTCACTTAACTGCTTGCTATTTCTGACCTTCTCCTTTTCTCCTTCTCACCAGTGGAGCCTTCTTATCTCAGTTGTATTTTGTTCTTTTCCTGCAGGAGAAAATACAAGAAAACATCACAGAGGTAAGAGTAAATCGCAGAGGACTGGAAGGTATTTGTGAGTTGTCTGTCTCTTTTTGTTAGAGGGCTTGAAGGAGGATTTTCCTGTTACCACATTGATTTTGTTCCCAGGGAAATGCCATTCTACTGATTATATCCCCCTTTGAAGGACCTCCTTGTGTTACTGCTGCTCCAAATCCCCTCTGATGTTAGTAGTAGTTCTCTCTGAGTAAGGACAGAAATATTTATCCTTGAAGGTCAAACTCTAATAATGTCACTCTGTTCCTTCTGCAAGATCTACTGGTTCTAACTCCTTTCACTTACTCATGCTGCAATAACAAAATGGATAGTGGGCTTGTAGTGTTGCTAATGATCTGTGCCTTTGCAGGCGGCTGCAGGAAAATGGGGATCCTTTTGATTTACAAGCCCTCTTATAGCTACTCGATCTAGTAATCTTATGGCCTTCTTGCAGGAGAGCGACCCAACGGGGTCCTTTGACAGATTCATTTTTCTTTCTTTGGAGCCCTTGTGCTTGGTTACTTCAGAGAATGCACATACAGCCCAAAGCCTTTTGGTGCTGTGCTGTCTTTTCCTCTTCTGCATGTGGAGTATTAATTGGTGACTTAATCTTGTGGCGTGCTGAGCATCTTTAGTTCATGTTGACTTTAACTGGATTTGAGACTCCTGTAGAGTGCTTCCTGAGGACTAAATCCTGCAGCTATGCTGAATGTGCTCTTGAATGTTGTGTGGTGATGAGAGAGCTGGCAGATAATTCAATGTGATGTTATGATGGGCTAAGGCATCACAGCCCCTACTCCTGTTTGGTATCACCTTATGCTGAAGAAGATCGCTCCAATGCAGCATTGGCAGGATGGGATATATGTGTGCTTGTGTGTCACAGCCACAAGACACTGATGTGTGATGGCTTGAAACATGGACAGGTTGGGTTTGGACAGTGGAAGTTTAGTGGAAAATACTGATCTGGAGATTTCTGTGCTGCCTGTGCAGGTGGGAATTGTGTAATGTGAGGCACAAGAATGGGGAGAAGGTAAATATGCTCCTGATTGTTTTCCTAACTGTGGAGCTGACACCATAGTTCTGTTTGCAGCTCTACTTTTCTCCCAGCTGATCTGCACTGCTATGACTGTTAATTCCTTATATCTCTGACCAGAGATGTTGAGTTGCTTCAGGAAGATCTGTTCTGGGGCTGAGATAGTTTCACAGAATGTTAGGGTTTGGAAGGGACCTCAAAAGCTCATGCAGTCCAATCTTCCCACCAGAGCAGGGTCACCTGTACCAGATCACAGAGGGACACATCCAGGCAGGTCTTGAATAGCTCGAGAGAGGGAGACTCCACAGCCACCCTGGGCAGCTTGTTCCAGTGTTCCATCACCCTTGCAGTGAAAGCATTTCTCCTCATGTTTCCATGGAACTTCCTCTGCCTCAATTTCCACCCATTGCCCCTTGTCCTGTCATTGGGCATCACCGAGCAGAGACTGGCTCCATCCTCTTGGCACTCACTATTTACATATTAATAAACATGAATGAGGTCACCCCTTAGTCTCCTCCTCTCCAAGCTAAATGATTTCCAAAATGAATGATTGCTCTGTATGAGTGTCTCCCCTGCACTGCTCTTGCTGTCTGGAGTACTGGTCTTATTTGAGTGTTTTTTTTCTGCCTACATAACCATGGTATCAGGTTTGTGTTCAGCATATGTTCTCTATGGCAGACTTTGTTATCCTCAGAAGGGAGGTCAAGTACGTCAAAAGTTCCTGCACGTCCAGTTGTATCAATGACACATAGGTAATTGAATCAGTCTGTTTGAACATACCATTACAGGATTAAACTTTGTGCCTCAGGAGGTTTTGAATTATTGTTGTGTGTTTTCCTGGCTGTTACCCTGTGCAGATGGGCTAAGTGGCCCTCTCCTGTCTAGCAATGGTTGTGAGCTCTCTGGAGGCGGGCGGCTGCTCCAGGGAGCAGTGAAACAGCAATTGCTGAGCAGGTACTCCTGACAGCCCTGCTCGGCAGGCAATGGTTGCTGGCTGTGTAGCTCAGTGGGGTGGCTGCTGCCGCTGGGAACGCGCTTTGCCAGCACCTGGAGCAAACTGGCTGGCTACTAAGCTTCTGCCACCTGCTCTGTGATTAAGGTATGATGCTAAATGGGAAATTGCACATACTGCCATCTGATGCAGGAGTTCAACGTCCAGCAAAAGGAGGTGGTAGGACAGCAGTTAAAGTCTGCTTTTAAGTAGTGTCTCATTGTTGTGTTGGTAATTCCAACAATGAATGGCTCAGGTCTCTGCCTTAGTTTTCCACATTCATCTGTTGTGGTGTTTTCTTTTTTCTTTGTTGTGGTGCTTTCTTTTTTCTTTGTTACCTTTTTTTTTCCTTTCTTTTTTTTTTTTTTTTCCCTCCCGTATGATCTTGGGTGTTTCTACATGACTGAGCTCTGGAGGGTGACTGGCAGCTGGACTGAAACCATCTTTGGCTTGTTTCTGCATCTTCTCTCTTTTGTTTCTTTTTGGGATTGGAAATGACAGACACTGACTCTTGCATTGATCATTCTATTAACTGAGTTGACTATAATGCTTTTGTAACAATAATATATTGATAGGCTTTTCCTCGTAAATTCAAAAGTTTCACAGCTGTCTAAACCACACTAATTTACTTAATCCCAAACTAGTAATTGTATCTGAACTACTGAACTGTGATGCAGATTAATCACAGCAATACCAGAGATGCATTTAATCAGAACTTAGGTCATCTATCATTCTCCTGTCTAGTTCCTCCTGAGTAAGTGGATAGTAAATACCTTATTAAATAGTGACTCAAGAGGTGGTCAGCAAAATAGAGAACTAGATGGGGAGACAAAGGTCTTGAACTTTCAGGTCCTGGGTTGGTTTTGCTTTTTCTGGAGTACCTGAGACCCCAGTCATGCTTGATTTGACTTTTGAGACTCTCAGTTATCCCTAAGATATCCAGCTGTGGGCTGCCCACATTTTCCTGAGGTATACTCATCACTTTCAGTTCCCTGGGAGATTAAAAAGCAAATAAGCCTTTCAAGTAGCCCTTGGCAAACCCTTCCTAGATTAGGTTTGTCTGCTTTGATGACATTCAGCTAGTGCAGGCAGTTTTACACTTCTAAGGATTCATTGAAGCCCTATTTATGATCTCAAAATTTGTCAGATAAATAACTTGTGCTAGCTTACGTGGCACAATTTTCCCTCCATTACAATCCACAGCCTTGCATTTTTGCTCCACTACTAACCCTCAGTTGTGCATGTTGCTGTTTTCATTTAGCTGCACATCGACTGATTGTAGATTCTATTAGGATGAAAATGCTTTTTTCACAGTGAACTCATTTTAGATAAAAATCAAGTTAAAAGTCCTGGTATTTTATCCATATGTTGTGGATGGGGTTTTTTTTTGTTTGTTTGTTTTTTTTTCCCCTCTAAGTATCTGTTGGTGCTATACACTAGCTATAAGGTAGACAAATGCAACCAAAGTGCCTTTGAAATATGGCAGTGACCTGCAAAATACTAATATGACTTTTTAAAATTAGAGTACAATATTTTTTAAAGATGTTGAGATCTGGTGCAAACCACATGGCCTTCCCTCATTTTCATAAGGATTTTAGTGCTTCTACCTCAGATGAGGTATGTGCAGACAGGAATCTCATGAGCAGAGGTCTTATTTTCTGTTCCTTTCCCACACTTTCCTAATTTTTCTCATTGATGTCTGTGCTTCCCAATTCCAGTTTGCTCCAGCATTTAGCTAATGTACTCTTGGAGGAAAATGTGAATGTGTTCTTCCTTAAAACAAAAGAAAAGTAAAATCTATTTATATTAGTGTCGCACAAAAAAGTAAAACCACAGAAACATGAATGTTGCATACAGAATCAGTGGAAAAAGGATTTTTTTTTCCCTTTCCCAACTTCAGTTGATAGCAATTTTCAGGGTTACTTATTCTGATACCTCCTCAGATTAAAATAATTCATGCTCTCTTGGATTATTTAAAAATGCAGGTAGCTCTGCAAGTCTCATTGTAGGTAATTATAATTTAGGCATTGACTCAAGACCATATGCTGTGAGCTGGGATTAGTCTTGTCCTTTGTAGAGTGCTGGAACACACTAAAGAGATCTTTGTTGGAATGAAGCTTCAGCTCTCTCTCAAAGCCGACTGACTGGTTAAGAGCATTGCATATGGTGGTAGGTGTTGCTGCCACTGACAGAATAATGTAGACTGAAGAGGACCTCCAGAGATCTTCTATTCCAGCTCTTGGTGCTTGGGAACATTGCTGTGGCCCTGATTAACTCCTGGCAGTCATTAGTTTACTTGATTTTACAATATGCTTAGTCCTTAGTTCTGATACTACTGCTTATCTATTGACCTTGCAAGGTTATCTTAATTACAAATAATAAAAATACCCCTAATTCCTTAAGCTCTGCAAGTAATTATGATACTGCTTAGCTCAAGTTTTTATTTATATATAGTATCTGAGCAACCCCAGCAATATAGAGTGCATTAAAGGTTGATAACCAGTAGCATGCACACACAATGCATGACTTGATGCATCAAAATTCTTTGTAAAACATAGTTGTTTGGGTGCTGAGACCTCCTCAGCATCCTGTAACCTCAGTGGGACATCTTGAAACTCTGTTCAAGTCAACTGATGTTAAATTTTCAATTTGAGGCTACTGGGCATCCACAGAATCTTAGAGGTTGGAAGAGACCTCCAGAGATTGAGTCCAACTTCCCTGCCAAGGCAGGATCGACTAGGATAGTTCACACAGGAATGCATCCAGGCAGGTTTTGAAAGTGTCCAGAGAAGGAGACTCCACAAACGCTCTGGGCAGCCTGTTCAAGTGCTCTGTCACCCTCACTGCAAAGAAGTTTCTCCTCGTGTTGAGGTTCTGGTTTGTAGCCATTGCTCCTTGTTTTATTGCTGTGGATCATTGAAAAGAAATTGGCTTCATCTACTTGATACCCACCTCTCAGGTATTTGTACACATTGATGAGATCTCCTCTGTCTTCTCCAGACAAAACAGCCCCAGGTCTCTCAGTCTCTCTACATAGTGGAGATACTCAAGTCCCCCAGTCATCCTCATGGCTCTTTGCTGGACTCAATCTAGCAGATCTCTGACTCTCCTGAACTGGATTGTCTAAAATTTGACACAGTACTCCAGATGTGGTCTCACTAGGGCAGAGTAGAGGGGGAGAAGAACATTCCTAGAACTTCTGGATGCACTTTTCCTGATGCACCCCAGGATAGTATTGGCTCTCTTGGCTACAAGGGCACATTGCTGGCCCATAGAGAACTTGCTGTCCACCGACACTCCAAGGTCTTTCTCCACAGAGCTGCTTTCCAGCATTGTGCAAAAGAGATCTGCTGACTTATTTCAGTAATACTACAAGGAGAGCTGGTTCTTTTAAATTGAGTGGGCACTTAATTTGAGTAAAAGGATATTGTTTTGTGGAGTGCTCTGTATTCATTGCCCTGCAGAATCATAGGTGCTCTGGGAGAAAAAAGGAACACAGGCATGTAAGTAAAGCTTGTAATGACTCTGTATGTGAAGGGAACAAATTAAAGTGACATTGACAACCTTAATTTGGCATTTCCTAGCTTTCTGGGTGCTTGGCTTTTCAACCTGAGTGGTCTTCTAAGGTAGTGCAGTCAGATGCAGGCAGTGTTACACAGCTCTGAAGAGGCTGTGGTTTAAGTTAAAGATAAGTGAAGCTTGTAATTTACTTCAAGGAGGAAGCTTGTATTACTTGACCTATGTCTAAAGAAATCTCATATTAAGAGGAGAGGAGGAAATCTACCTTCTAGAGAATCCCAGCTGTTGTTCTCCTAGCACTTTATAAGAGGAAAGCATTGGAACATTATGAGAAAGGCATTTGCACATGCTCCTGCTTTCTGTCCTTCTCTTGTTTCCCTCTGTTTAAGAGAGCTGGAACATGCAATGAGAGAGGTCTCCGTACAGATACACACATTTTATTTTATCTTTTTTCTTTTTCCTCTGAATTTGAATTTTTGTGCAATTTTTCTGTCCCCATAAGATTGCTCTGGTAGAGGCCTTCTTTTTAAAAAAAAACTCTTAGTGCCAGATAAGTTTTCCTGGTTCAAAACTTGTGGAAAGGACAAAAGTTGTCTTTTGCCTTCTATTCTAGGCTCTGTTACCAAAAGCTGTCTGGAAGAAAGTTGCTGGAGAATAGTGTTTTGGGCTTTTTTACTAACTATGCACCCAAGGTGATTTACGTTGTGAAAATAAGTGATAGAGTTGAGATACTCTGTAGTCTTACAGCATTCCAACACTTTTTTGCTTCCACCCATTGGAAGCAAACGCAGAATTGCATGTGTGATTCTGAAAAGCTGCATGATGAGCAACACCTAGTCTCTTGATGCCTTCCCATTGGGTTAGTCTGCCCTCTTTCAGTAACATCCAGTGCTCTTCTCATGGGCTTCTTTTTAGTTGAATCAAAGTGGCTTGCTTTTTTTATTTGTTTGTTTGTTTGTTTGTTTGTTGTTTTTCCCTTCCCTTCCCTTTAAGATTTTGCAGTTTTCATTCCTTACAGGCATGGAATTTAATTCTGCTTATGAGTGCGCATGTACCATCCTTTAGTGAAGCATGTTTGGAGAACTAGATTAGGATTTGGTGAGGGGGTGTAACAGGGAGTTTTCCTCCCATAATTTACACCTAATTTGTGTAAGAAGGATAATAAAACTTAATGAAGAATTCACTTAATACCTGTATTATTGCCCCTTAGATGTGATCTTCCTGTAAAATACTATTGGTTTTAATTATTATTTTTGTTTTGCCCTTGAGAAGTGAATTACTTAGATTTGATGCATGCAACTCAGTGAACCTTCCTTAGTGAAAATGACATTAACTTTGATGGTCGTGTTGGTAGCATAAGAGAGAGGAACATAATAATAGTTGTTCCTCCTACAGTCCCTTTATGGATGATGAGATTGTTCCCAAGTCTGGATGCAAACAGCTTGTGCTACTAGTAAGGGACCTTCTTTTGTTAGAGTTTAATATAGCTGTCAGCAAAAGTAGAGGCCAGTCTATGGAGCTTCTCTGTTTGGCTTTTTCTTCTTATCTGCACTGCAATTTCTTGGAAATCTCTCAATGTTTACAGAAGATCTGCATAAATATCTGGGGGAAAAAATCTGGTTTTATTTCCTGAAAAGAAATGTTAACACAAATGTTAAGACATCTGTTTCCAGGCCTTCAATCCCCATTCCCTTGTTCCTCCTCATTCCCCTTTCTTCACTGTATGTGATTTTTTTTTTTTCCTAATCCACAGCATAAGGAAGACAGGTGTTAGTCTTGACTCTCTTTATCTTACTGGTCTTCCACTAACACATGCTACACACAGAAGCAAAGTCTTATCTGTCAAAAAGTTTTCTCTTCAAGGGGAGCCTCAGAAAATAAGTGGAAAACTAAGATTTGGGATCCTGTTGCTGCTTACTTTCTTAGGCTGTATCACTTTTCCCTTCATTTGATCATCCAGATGTTCCTGGGAAATAAGACAGCAAAAGTGGGAAGAAAACAAAATATATGTTGTGTTTTGTTTTGTTTTGAATTTAACCAAGTGTTAAATTGCACCTGGTCAAACCAATAACCTCAACAGCTGCTAATGAGCTGACCCCCCTGGACCAGTGCTTCAGGTAGCACCCAGGTAGTCCATTCATTTTTCCCATTTTTTAATAGATGAGCTATGGCAGCTGCTAGGCAGTGTTCAGTATGCTGTGTAGTTACAAAAAGCTGCTCATGTAAGTTGCTCTAAGATGCAGCATTTCCATGACTAATTCAGAACTCCTATGTCCTAGCTGTGTCTCAGATTCAATTTGAATTGATAATGAGTTGGTTTAATCCCTCTCTTTGATTTAGTGGTCAGACTAAAGGACAGCATTTTTGGGAGGGAGGAGCGGGAGGGTGGTGAGGAGGAGAGAGAGGGAGAAAGGAAAAAAAAACTTGTCAGTGACTGAGGTTATTTTGACAGTTAATGTTGGAGTGAGCTTTTGTGTGGGGACCCCCTCTGGGGGCGGGTGATATAATTGAAGTCATGTGTAAGCATCCAGCCTTTAGGAGTCTCTCACTTTCTGCATGCCTGTCTCCTGTGCAAATTATGAAGGAGGAATCCTAAAGCGTTTTGTTAAAGCCCTATCAAATGCAGGGGCTGAGGAACCCTTGCTGAAATGATTTGCTCGAGGAGAGATCATCTATCTCCTGGCAGTGTGACTTTTTCCTCAAGAGAAATTTCTTTTAATGTGGATTTCACTGGAGCCACTAACAAGTCTTACCTGGGAAAGCCATAAACCCTTTTCCCTTATTGCTGCATCAGAGGGTCACTCTGATTTCTACCCGTTAAGCTCTGTGTTTGCTTTAGCACATTCTCAAAAGATTATCCAAGCATTATGAACAATTATTTTCCCCCTAAACAAATGCATTTTGTCCTGCTTATTTCTAGATGATAATAACTTGGGGATGACATTTAACTCTAATTAGTTGACAGGTGAAGAAGTTCTCCAAGATCTTTATGCCATAGCAACGTGGATGCTGCAGTCTTTGTGGGGCAAAGGATTTATCACACATTAAGATGAAAACATCTATGAGAGTCTCATATGAAAACATTGGCAGATCCATGCTAAGTGCTGTGCCATCTCCACAGGCACAGGGAAACACAGCTAGTAATGTATTTTGACAGGCTGGCCTCCAAACTTCCGACATCAGACATGCAAAATAAGGCTTAAGTAAGAGCAAAGGACTTGGTCTGCCTTTGTGTGTGTGTATTAGTGTAAAAAGGAAGTGCACATTAATATACTTAATACATGTTTTGATGATCATAACCACAGAGATTAAGAAGTAGATTTTCTGTGGGTTTTGGCTAGTGTTTCTCCTTTCCTCAATCCCATTCATCTACTGATGAATTGGAAGAGATGCAGAGGAATTTCATGTTGTCTTTTCCACAGTTTGAATTCATGTTATGCCAGACTGTTACCATGTAGAAGAATACTTGATCTGCAGTGGAGGAGATTCTCCAGTAGAAACATCAAGTTCACAGAATCACAGAACCTTAGAGGTTGGATGAGACCTCCAGAGATTATCAAGTCCAACTCCCCTGCCAAGCAGGATCCCCTAGGCTAGTTCATACAGGAATGCATCCAGGTGGGTTTTGACAGTTTCCAGAGAAGGAGACTCCACAACCTCTCTGGGCAGCCTGTTCCAGTGCTCTGTCACACTCACTGTAAAGAAGTTTCTCCTTATGTTGAGGTGAAACTATTTTCTACTCAGCTGCAAATACTATGCTTCACAAGGTCTTCATAAATTATCTGAAGCAAATACTGTGCTTCACAAGGTCTTCATAAATTATCTGAAGCAAATACTATGCTTCACAAGGTCTTCATAAATTATCTGAAGTGTCTGTATTGTTAATTTGTTGTTTGACCCTACTCAGAGGTACTAATGTGCCTAACTGTGTGGATGTATAAGCAGGCACATGCACAATAGGTGCATTAGATGCATTCGGCTTAATAAAACCAATCCCAAGCTCTCAAGAGTGCCCTTTGACACGATTGTTTCCAAATACGTGTTATGGTTATTCTGTGTTGTGTTGGTTTTAAGGTTTTTATCTCAGCCAGGTTTTGGAGACAATTGTAGTAGAGAAGTGTTGTGTTTGTTGGGTTTATTTCACACAAGATGTAGTGGCAAGTTTTTGGACACCTGAGCCTCAAGTGCCTGGTCAGAAAATCTTATTTTAAATTGGTGCTTTTTATCAGTACAGCTGCTCATTCCTAATCTCCATTGTGATTCATAGACTGCTTAAACCTCCTTCACCTATCTACAACCTTACCTGCAGAGAGGAGAAATAACAATTGTCTGAACATAATGGAAGTGCTATTGTTAAGTAATGATTTCTTCCTGAGGTTATTACTCTTAACCTGCACAAGTATCTTATTTCTGTGCTCCTGTGCAACACATTCAGATTTGGTGGTGCATGTAATTAAGGTTCATAGCTTTGGAACCTTTCTCAACTACTATTTACACCCAAAAAGTGGCTTTAGCTCATGTTTAATTATTGTCTTGATCAGGACCAGATATTTTTAAATGAAGGGGAAAATATATTTCTATTCTTTTAATCTTGTAGACGTTCAAGATCAGGCTTGATGTGGCACTGGGCAGTCTGATCTAGTTGGAGGTGTCCCTGCTCACTGCAGAGGGAGTTGGACAAGATGACCTTTGAGGGTCCCGTCCAACCTGATGCAATATGTGAATCTTAAGTTTGTTGTAAAAACAATGCATTGTGTAGTGCAGAAAGTACTCTGGACTTGCTATCTATGATTTTCAGAGTCTGGGATATTTTGTGAGGGTGTGGTGGTTTAAGCAGCTACCTGCCCCCCCCACCTTTTGAAATAAACCCCGGCTAGGACTCATCACACTGGAAGCAGATATTTACAAGGTATAACAGATATTTACAGACATATACAATGAAAAGGTAATAAAGAAACACCACAGTCCTCTCAGAGATCAAAATCCCCAAGAGGGGTAACCAATCACCCCCTACCACCTTACCCTCCTTCCCCAATCTTATCTCACCACCTGTTGATGCTGCAGATAAGCTGAGGTAGATGGGCCAGGGGGGTTAGCAGTAGAAAGAAGTTAGTAGTATTACTGAGAATTTGCTACCAGGGCAGAGACAAAGGAGACCATGCAAGAGAAGCAGCTGCAGCCAGAGCAGTCCGAAACCATCTGTGTATCTGTCTTTGGGTTACACTTTTAAAAACAACTTTTTTTTTTCTTTCTCAGTAAAGCTCTGGTGCAGTGCCATCCTGTGTTTTCCTCTCTCAGCCAATAGTCTAATTTCTCACTCAAATTCTCCAATTAGTTCAAACCAGCACAGAGGGGGGTTTGGGCATAAAGAAAGAGTAAACAATTTTTTTTTTTTTTTTTAAGTGAGAAATGCTCCAACATTTCAGTTGCGAGCAACATACAGAACCAGTTCTGTATATGGATTTTATTCGTTCTGATTTCTTTGTCTGCTAAAAGATGGTTTTAAATTCTGGGGTTTTTGGTGGTGTGGGTTGTTCTGTTTGTTTTGTTGTTTTTGTTTTTTTACCTCCTGTTCCTATTAAAACAGATACTAGTATAGATGACCTCCCACATGAGCTGGCAGTTCCACTGTTGGAGTTTTTTTTGAGTTACTTAATAACATTTCAACAAATTCCAGCAGTGCTTAGTGGTTATTGACCAAGGACTTAAGGAATCACAGAATGGTTTGGGTTGGAAGGGAACTTTAAAGGTCACCCAGTCCAACCCCTCTAGAGTGAAAAGGGACATCTTCAACTAGATCAGGTTGCACTTCTTGCCCAGGTTTGTCTTGCAGTCATGAGAGAGTTACTTATCCACTCCCCACCGCAGGAACTGGCAGCTATGTCTGGCAGTTTCTCCAGCCAGCGTGGTGGTTTTCAGTCTAGTGGAAATATGCTCTGCAGATCCCTGGCCCAAAACAGTGATAGTCTTGTAATTTACATCTCATGGTTTTGTGAAGTAAGTTATCGACATCAGAGCATCTGGTTAAGCGTCTCCAAAATGAAACAATATGTGGATTTGCATGAGAATCCTCAAGGAATGAGCCAGCACAGAGGATAAGCAACTGTCCAGCTCCTGCTGAACTGTGCTCATTTCGGCCATGACTACAGCATAATAGGGAAAGAGAAATTTGGGCTATGAGTGCTAATTGTGTCGCATATGGATAAATAAGTGAATTTGATCTCCTAGGCAGTCAGTCAAACAGCTTTTGCCAGGAGTAGGTTTGGTCAGAAAAGCAAACCAAGACTGTTGTGGGGGGAAAAAAAAAAAAAAAAAATCTGTTGCTCACTCTGAAAAGCAATCAGCTCATTACTGCTCTTTCTCCAGAGTGCCTGAGCCATAGTGATGGTGGCATTTTGGCTTTCTTACAGGTTGCAGTGGTGATTTTTTTCTCTCTCCTTCCATGGCAGGACTGTGAATGTTTTCAGATTGGGATGACAAACACTTCTTCTGGGAGTTTCTGCACTAATAAACAATGGCAACAACAGCTTGCTCTATTTCATGTTATAGCTTCAAGTTTAATGACTCATGAGGCACAAAGAACTTGAACACCGATCTGTTTATTGACGGAGCTTAAAGACATCAAGGACTGAAGTGACAGGAGGTGTCATTAATCAGCAACCTTGTGTGTTTTGATGGCTGTTTTAAAGAAAACTGTGAAAGCTGGACTATATAAATTCATCTCTGCTCCTGTCCTATAGCTTGCTAAGGTGAGGAGCTTGGAGGCTGATAAGCCTGGCAGCTTCCACAAGTGAAAGTTATTTCCAGAGCCTGAAGGACTCTGCCCCTGGCATACAAAAGGAGGGCAGGGCTGGAGATCACCCAGCATCAGGATCTGGAAGGGTTGCCACAGCTGTCCCACACTACATATTGAAGCAGTGAAAACTGTGGAGGTGTCATATCCTGTTTGACCCGAGAGAGAAGAGGGTCAAACAGGATATGTTGGACACGGATTTCAATGCAGGGCTCTTCCAAGCTAGTGTGAGGAGAGACTGGCGTAACGTTTTCTGAAAAAGACAAGAAACTTTAATTTCTAATAAATTATACCTTTTAGGCATATACCTTATGTTTTAGGCAATTATAATGACCACTGCCTCATCATAAAGTGAAAGAATAGCCAAGTAAAGATGTGAATGTTGTCTGAACACTATCCCAGCTAGGACTAAGTACTTTTTTGAAGTGTTGTTTTTAAAGCAGAGCTTTTAGGAGAACTGTACAGTAGATAATAGCTCAGGTCTAAGTGCAGCTCTCTGACTGTACCAATGTTCAGAGATCACACAGCACTTTCCTCTCACACCAAGAGGAAAGTGCACGATGAGAAATCTTCCAGGAGATCATCATCTGGAAAACATTGTTATTACACGTTTACAGTCATCAGGGAAATGAATGGTTGTGTCTGAAGATGGTATAAAGCTGTTTTGCCTCTTGCCCTTGAAATAAGTTGTCTTTCTTCAGACTGACTGTTTCTAAGGCACGCTAGAGCATGCTTTGTAGACATCACGCAGGCTGTTTTGTAGTGTGTGGATGTGGTTTGGTGACTCCTCAAAACCCATTAAAATCATCCTTGGTGTGAAATGGAAGAAACCCATATGAAAACTGTGTCCTACGAAGCATTTTTCCTCTCCCTGTGAACTACTTACTCTTGCATGGGACTGCAGCACCTCATTCTGTCACTTATGAAGAACAGCAGTGACACATTATTTTTTGTAGTACAGAGAGGTGAAATAATCTCATTGTGGTAAGTTAACTTGAATTGTCACTTCACATCGCCATTTCTGAGACATTTGTTCAGTGTCTGATTACTGCTTGGGTCTTATCAACACTTCCTAAGCTGTACTGTTTGGAAACGTCAGGCTTGAAACTTTGCCAGAATGGCTGACTAGTTCCAGCGATATTTTTTTTTTTTACCTGCTTTTAGACTTTATGTGTGCCACAGGCCACATGGAGAGCCTTACAAGGATTCAGTGGTGTGATGCCATTATCCCATCCAAAGGATACAGCTGGAATAAAATGGGGAAAACAACCTAGGCAACTGCATGGATTATCAAATGAAATGACTGTATAGATACTCAAAGGATCAAACAGCTCCTCAACTTAAACTTTCAGTGTGTCCTGGATGGAAATCCACACTTATTTCAAAGTTGTTCTGTTTATATTTTTCAAATAGCAATGTGAACCTAGAGTGTGAATCACTGCAGAGAACAATCAGCTGCAGACTTTGCAGAAGAGGAGTTATGTTTACCCTTTCTGCACAAAATCCATTTACAAGGAAGTATTTAGGTAACATGACCTTGTCTAGAAGTCCTATTTCTCCTTTGCTTTGTTTGATATGTTTAAGGTTCCATTCTGCCAGTTCTTTAGTCTGGAGATAATCACAGAATCTCAGAAATGTTTGGGTTGGAAAAGAGCCTCAGGATCACAAAGTTCAACCAATATCCCTACTCTACAAGGGTCACCCTACACCATATCTCCAAGCACCACATTCAAAGAACCTTTGAACACATTCAGGGCTGGGGACTCAAACACCTCCCTAGGCAGCTCATTCCAATGCCTGACTGCAGTTTACGTGGGGGAAAAAAAAAACAAAGCAACTTCTTAATGAGCAGGCTAAACTTACCCTGTTGCAGCTTGAGGCTATTCCCTCTTGTTCTGTCACCATTTACATGTGAGAAGAGACCAGCAACAGCCTCTCCACAACATCTTTTTAGGTAGCTGTAGGCAGTGATGAGGTCTCCCCTCAGCCTCCTCCTTTTCAAACTAAACAGCCCCAGCTTCTTCATTCACTCTTTATAAGATTTATTCTCCAGGCCCTAAATGGTGAGCAGTAGCAGGTTTGCAAATCTGTGGGAGCTTTTTCAAATGACCTGAGGTTTCCTTAAGTGCTAAGTCAGAGTATTTCTGAACATTAGTTAAATAATTTATTAAGATGAATGGTAAAGACTGACCTATTCTACTTATGTTTAGTAATTAAAATTAATATTTACTTGTATTAACAAAAGAAGTGCCATGTAAACACTTTTAATACAGTAAGGTGTCATAAAAGAGAGTCTGCAGGATGTTTTGCACTTGCCTGTGACATATAAACTAATGTTATGTAACAGGAATAAATTAGAAGGGAATTATTTTGTTGTTTGGCACTCCTCAGATTCTGAAACAATGTTTACTTCACTGAAAACACTGAACACATTCCAGGGAGGAGCAAAACTTTGAAAAGTATTACACTTCCTTCATATTTAGTGAAGGCTTATTTAAAATGCTAAGGGTCATCACTGAAACTTCACAAGGGGCTTTAAAGACTTTGTTCTTTTTTTTCCCCCCTCCCTGTGGAAATGCAGAAGGAGACCTTGTGCGCTCAGCTGATTCAGAGTTACATCTTGTATCTTGAAAAGCACAATATGCACTGCTCCAGCCTTTGCAACAGCATTCAGAACTCAGGCTCTTCTCTCACCCTACAGAAAAGCGCTGTGTTAAATGCTGGGGAGCTGGAGGAACTTTCTCTATTTCAAGAGCATGTTACAGGGAAACAGTCACTGCATCTGAGCAACTCCACAGTCCGGTAAATGACACAGGGTCAGTGAGTCACTGCGCGGGTGTGGGTGGGGAGAGCAGCAGGGCAGGCAAAGACAGGACAGCAAAACTTGAGCTTGGGTTTTTGACAAGAGCTCGTTTATGTGCCTCTGCACTGGGTTGCCATTTGCTTTCACAAAGCATTGAAGAAAGTGTGATTTCATTCCTTGTTGGCATTAGAAGTAAACTTCTGAATCCTCAATTTCCCGCTTTGTTTTTCTTTTGTGAGTCAGTATTCTTGTTTTCCAAACAGTTCAGTCCACCACAAGCTGCTGAGCTTTGCCAGTTCTGGTACAAAATGGTTGCATCGTGTACGTACCAGTCTGAATTACAGACTGAACATCCTTCAGACGTGTGCAGTGTCATTTCTTCTAAAGTGCAATGGCAATAACTGCATATTAAAGAGGCATTGAGGATCACACCTACCTCGTTGTCCACTTAACACAGTCAGAAATAATGCAATTGTTTTTGCAAGGACTTTTTGAAGTCACTAGCTAGCAATTTTTTTAATGATGTCTCTAGGCTTCCCCAGACAATTGTGTCAAGGAAACACTGTGGTAGTACCTGGTCAAGCTTTTACTATGTACTGATACCAATAAACGAGGTGAAATAGCCTTTTTGGATTGGCATTAGAGCTGGAGATATCTTGCAAGAGTATATATCTTGCAAAGAATTTATAGGTTAAAAGGCTTCAAAATTGATTCCCTATTGCAAAGGGATGCTGATGCTGGGCAGAATTCCTAAAAGGACAAACTCTGCTTAGCGCGCAAATATATTCAGAAAGCAAATGCGTGATGGGACATAATATTCAAAAGATTGGAGAACACACCTGAGAAATGACCTGTGAATATTACACTTCATGGTAACTCCCTGGGATATAAAATTAGAGGAGACAGAAGAGGATTCCACAGACTGGTGGCAAAAATGATGAGGCTTCTGTGTGAGGCAAGATGAGAAGGATGGAGAAAATTTAATGTAAAGATGAGGTAAATCAGACTGGATACTTTCTTGCTCTAGAAACAGCCACTGAGATAAAACAGGTATTAGGCCTTTTGGAAGGAAAGTAATTGAGATGCAATTCTTTCAATTTGATAAATACAACTGAGTCCTATTAAGCTGTGTGTTCATAAGGTAAAAAGTTCATTTGAATTCACAGTGCTGCCTGCTGTGTCTACAAAGAATGAGAATATTTGCAGCTAGTTTTTATATAAGAAGTTTTTTCAGAAGGCCATAAAGTCCGTCCATGACCTTAGTTGTGTGCTCCATGCTTTGCTTTTGGAGCAGTTTTAGCCAGAGTTTGTAGAGATGTCCCTATCTGAAGTGCAAGATCTGCTAAGGGAGAGAGCAGTTGAATGTTCTTCTTAAATCTGCCTGGAAGTGGTCTAAGAAAGCCAAGTTAGCAGAGAAGTAAATGATGAACAGCAAGGTTATATTGTACCAATGTTAATTTTGCCTTAAGGTATCCGTAACTGCAGTATGAGAATGCAGCCCTAGGGATTATTAGAACCTTTTAAGATGATAGTGGAAAGACTATTAATAACCTGCACTTCTTCCACCCCTCAAGTATTTTTTTAATTGTTTTTAACTCCTCTAGGAGTAAAAAGATTTTTTTTATATATTTAAAAGATGGGTGTGGGGGGAATACAAGATGATCAGAGAAAATGAATTCCTCTTCAGTAACTGGGTAATCATTCCTCGTCATGCAGATGTGAATTTCATTCAGCTGAGTGATTTTTAAAGAGCATGTGCACGAATTCCAAATTGAAATGTGTTTCTGCAGACTGATCTAAAAAATACTCTTTTTTTTGTTTTTTTCTTTCTTAAATTGGAGAACTAGGGGAAAATTGATGAGGAGAAAGGATGGCAGCTTGTTAAAAATCATGAGCAGTCTTACATGATTTTAATTTAATTGTGGTGCCTGCAAACTTCTTTGCATTCAAACTTTTTAGAAAGAAGGTAGCAGACTCAGAGTTGAATGCCTTGTGTATATCTTATTGGCTCAGGAGGAAATAAAGATAGCAAACTGAGACTAAGGGGAGAAGAAGAGTTTTCAGGCAAGGGAAAAAAAGAGGAAAAGTGCATATATTTAAGTGCTTAATACATTTTTTCTCATGGGTAGTAAATTTCTGGATGTTTCAAGTGAATTCCTTGTTTGGGGTTAACTTCTTGCAAAATGCTTTGCAATTTCAACGCTAGGCACCTCTCCCACAAAATGACCATCAAAGTCAATTGTTAGTTTTCTAGGTTTCAGGCACTGGAATGAGCTGCCCAGGGAGGTGGTGGAGTCACCAACCCTAGATGTGTTTAAAGGTGATTTGGATGTGGTGCTTAGGGATATATATGGTTTAAGGTGAATCTTGTAGAGTAGGATTATAGGTTGGACTTGGTGATTCTGAGGGGCTTTTCCAACCTGGATGCTTCTGTAATTCTGTAATACAATCTGCCTTTGAGTCAGACTGCTCTCCCCATTCAGGCTCCATGGCACCTTAATGCTTGTGTAGTCCTGATGCTGTAAAGGAAGCTTCACACAAAAGTACCCACAGCAGAATGGCAGAATCTGGTCCTTGCCTTTCACTAAGACACGCACTGACTTCTCTTTTAAGGTTTGGTGGGTATTTTGTTAAGAGCTCATTGCCTCCAATTTGCACTATGCCATTACACAGACTTTGGAAAGGGAACCTGTTGTTCAATCTACTTTTTGGATAAAGTATCATGCTTGTAATCAGGTTTGAAAGGAGGCTTACAAGAAGGAATTTTGTGAATGGATGATGACTGTGCAGATGGTCTATTAATTTCCTGCTTTAGGATGTAGTAAGTGAAATATTGATTTGACAAACTGTTGCAATGTGTTGTGGTATTTTCCTGTACTGATCTAGAGAGAATCATGGAATGAGGGTTTGGAAGTGGCATCTGGAGATCATCTAGCTCACCCTCTTGCCAAAGCAGGATCACCTAGAGCAGGTTGCACAGGAATGTGTCTCTAGAGGAGACTCCAGAACCTCTCTGGGAAGCCTGTTCCAGTGTTCCCTCACACTAAAGATGTTTTCCTTGTGTTGAGATGGAATTCGCTGTGTCCCACTTTGTATCTTTTGTCCAATCATAGAGCATCACTGAAAAGATGCTAGCACCCTTCAGTCTTCTACAGGCTAAACAGCCCCATGTCTCTCAGCCCTTCCTCATAAGAAAGATGTTCCAGTCCTTTAAGCATCCTTGTAGCTTTCTCTTGCAGTTCTCTGTCTGTCTTTTGATGGGAAGCCCAGAGCTGGACACAGTACACGAGATGTTGTGTCACCAGAGCAAAGTAGAGGGGAAGGGGAACTTCCCTAGACCTACCCATCCTAGTCCCCTATGTAATTGCAATATGAATGCCCCATGCAATAACAGGCAGAGTCTGGAGGGAGGGGTAGTGTATTTTAGGTCATACCTTAAATACTTACTATGTTGAGATTTAGGCCCCTCACAGCAGGTGGAGCATTTTGGTGCTGGAAGGTGTCCATAAAAGACCAATGAAGCTAATGAAGGGTCTGGGGATCAAGTCTTCTGAGGAATGACTGAGAGAACTGGGATTGTTTAGTCTGGAGAAGAGGAAGCTGAGGGGAGACCTCATTACTCTCTACAACTACCTGAAAGGAGATTGTACTGAGGTGTGTCTTAGTCTCTTCTTCCTTGTATCAAGTGATAGAATGAGAGGAAATGGCCTTAGATTGCACCAGGGAAAGTTTAGACTGAATATTAGAAAAGTTTGGGTGTTTTTTTGGCTTTTTGTTGTTTTTTTTTTTTTACTGAGAGAGTGGTCAGGCTTTTGAATAGGCTGCTTGGGGAGGTGGTGGAGTGACTGTTCCTGGAGGTGTTTAAAAATAAATGAATCTGTAGACATGGCACTTCAGGACATGGTTTAATGGCTGTGGTGGTGTCAGGTTGAAGATTGGGCTTGATGATATTATTGGACCAAAATACAACAGCAAATTAAGAAGCCTTTGGTCAAACATGCTACTCTGCCTCTTCCTCTGTCTGTCACAGATCCAAGCCTATGACTCCCACAGTTTGGAGTAATAAGGTAATGGAGGGGGGTAGACTACTTCTTGGTATGGAAATAGTTACTGGGTAGAGCAGCAGGGGTTGGAGCTGCTGATTAATCTCTCTAGCTCATGTTCTTAACGTTGCAAATGTCACTCCGTATTTGTATCAGCCACTTGAGTCTGTCACGTCCTTTTGTGCCGATGGTTTTCAGATGGTTTGACGTACAGCGTGCGATAACAGATGGGCAGCTGAAGGCATGGAATGGGCTGGGAAAACACTTCAGCCTTTTTTGAGGGACACAGATTCTAAATTTCCAAACATTGTTTGCTTTTTCCATGCTTCCCCGCATGTTATAGGGAAAGCATCTAAATTAAGCTGTCAAGGGGAAATGTCTGTTTGAGAAGACTGGGTACAGGGATGGGTACAGCTCATAACCCTGTGTAAAGCTCATCCATCAACCTACAAATTGAACCCACTTCTAATGTGCTCATCTCCTTCTGAAAGTTAGAGATGGGTTGTTGCTAAATAAACTCAGTGTTTGCTTGTAGGGAATGACTTGTTGGGAGCCACACAGTGCACAGGCTTGTCTGTGCTATTTTCACTCTTCCTCTCCAAGAACTTGTCAGGCTAAGTCTTATCATTACTTTTTTATTCTCAAATGCCGAAATTTCTGAAGAAGTTAATTTCTAAACTTTTCAAATAACAAGAAAATAGTTTTAAACATCAGGTTTTTTTAAGGTATGTACTAGACAAGATGATTTTTTCTTAAGCTTACATACACTTTGAGGGGAAAGAAGAACAAGGGCGTGTTGGACAGAGGAAAGGAAAAGGAAATAAATACTCCTCTCTTAATTCATTTTTATAAACCATTTGTGGGACTCATTTTAGTGACTGAAGCCTCTCTACTGAGTATGCATTTTGTGCTTTGTTGTGCTAAAGGCTGTTTAAAACCAACATTCTAAAGCCTTCCTATCTTGTCTAATAATGTTGTAGCTGGAAAAGATTAATAATCGATTGGCTGATGAAAAGGAGGAGGAAAAGATAATAGAAGTGGCTGCATGTGTGCAGTTTTCAGGCTGCTCAGTGAGCCTGCTATATGTACAGATGTGGCAGTTTCATGTTAACACTCAGTGGGGTGAACCATCATAGTGCATTTGACTTTCTTTACAGATCACAGAATGTCATAGGTGCATGAGTAAAGTTGCCAAGCAAGCACTCAACTTTGAAGCAACTGTTTACATAGAAAATACATCTTCCAAAGTGCAAAAGTTAACTTCTTAAAAAAAACAAACAACAAAATTAATCTCCATGCAGAATTCCTGTGAAGCAGAGTAATAAAAAGGTGAAGTTTGCATTTAAACTATTTTCTTCCCTTGCAGTTAGCTACATTAGATGTTTAAGATGTTGCTTATGGCCAGTGTAGAGGAACATAGGACAATTTGAAGCTGTCCAAGACATCCTATCCCCAGTGCTAGGATCTCGGGTGATGTCTGCATGTACATATTGAAGACTGCCACCAATATACTTTTCAATTGGCCTCTGTTATTTTTTAAAGGTCTTTTAGTCATGTAGCATCTGTTGAGATTTGTCTTTTGCGTTATTAATAGCAAGTTAAGGCTAGGGCTGGCTGAATTTTGCATTTCAATCTGTTTTTCAATACAAAACTGGATTTGGGACTGAATATATTTTCACAGAAACATCAATTTACTAAGGAAGTTTAACAAACAAGCAAGCAAAATAACCCCAAATGCCAGAAAAATAACAACTGCCCAAAGATTTAGGCCACATATTCTTTTGAGTTGAAAGCTGAGATTTCCAGCTTTGGATCATTTTCAGTATGACTAGATCTGCTCTTTGTTGTTTTCAGCTTAGCAGTGCCTGGGGGTCCCAATTAAAATCAGGGGCATGCAGTGCCAAGCTGTGACAATGTGTACTGTTCCTTTCCTGAGGAGTTTATGACAGGCTCATCCTACAAAAACAGCTTTCCAGCTTTTCTCCTCTCTCCTTTTAACAGCACTAGCAAAAAGTAATTTCAAAAGAGCCTGTATGGCATGAATATTGAATATACCTGTCCCAAGCAAAACTTAAAAATCCCCCAAATGAAGAAAGTTTAGTTTCATGTAGAGTCCATGTAATTTCTGTGAATTCTTTTACTCCTACTTCTACCTTACTCTTTACTTCCCATTTGAAGATGGAGACTTCCACAAGTGTTATCTGCTAAGCAATCCAGTTATAATAAAGTTGCAGTGCCATCAATTAATTACATTATCAAAAAGCCAATTGCTTAATGTAGTTGAGCTGGAACTTGCTGCAGGCTCAGTGAGGAAGCAACTCACTCTGTGATGAATGGCACTTAGACTTAAAATCGAATAGCCTGCTCTGGAAAGGTATATTGGCAGTTGCTTTTTGCTTTAACTGCAGAATTGTTTCAGGAGGAAAAAAAAGAAAAAAGCAAAGATTGAGAGGCCAGTAACAGTTGGCTTTGCTTTGTATAATGTTGTCTT
The DNA here is from genome assembly GCA_013396835.1 of Psilopogon haemacephalus. Classification (NCBI taxonomy): domain Eukaryota; kingdom Metazoa; phylum Chordata; class Aves; order Piciformes; family Megalaimidae; genus Psilopogon; species Psilopogon haemacephalus. The sequence goes on along the minus strand of VWZI01022036.1, from coordinate 13,014 downwards.
ATCCTTGCTGTAAGTCTTCGCCAATATCAGATTCACAAGACAAAAAGCTCACAGACTCTTCAAAGCTCATTTGTGAATATATCAAGCTTTGAGATTCTGAAATGATCATGGCATTAAAAGATGTTAAATAAGCTTCCTCATCTTTCATATTACTGCAGCATGCTTTCTTTTAGGATCATGCAAACAAAGTACAGCTGCAAGATATATTGAGAAGTGAATGTATTTTATTTTCAATGTTTTTTCCATTTTCTGGGTGGTCAGGGAATAAGGTATAGAGCTAAGAAGCAAAACATCTGGGTTTTATTGCTCTATCCTCAGATCTGTTTTCATTTCATGGCAAGACCCTGAAAGATAAATGTTAACAGAAACCCAATATTTGTCATCTAAATATTTGTGTATATAAATGAACTTCCTTTAAATTATTATTTTCTCTTAAGCCACCAAGTGCATACTGATCTGAGTACTTTTTTTTAAGGATCTACAGTTTTAAAACATTGATAGAGCACCTTTCACTTAGGAGCCCCAGAGAACACCATAAAGCCCATTGGATACAGAGGAGGAGGCTTAGGGAGGATCTTATTGCTGTCTACAACTACGTGAAGGAGGTTGCAGCCAGGTGGGGGGTTGGTTTCTTCTCCCAGGGAATCAGTGACGGAACAGGGGGATGCAGTGTCAAGCTGTGCCAGGGGCTGTTTAGGCTGGATGTTAGGAAGAAGTTCTTAGCAGAAAGAGTGATTGGCATTGGAATGGGCTGCCCGGGGAGGTGGTAGAGTCACCATCCCTGGAAGTATTTAAAAAGAGACTTAGTGCCATGGTTTAGTTGAATAGATAGGTTGTGTGTGTGATAGGTTAGACTGGATGATCTTGAAGGTCTTTTTCAACCTCGTTTCACAAAATCACAGAATATTAGTGGCTGTAAGGGACCCCAGAAGCTCATCCAGTCCAACACCCCTGCAGAGCAGAATTGCCTATACTAGATCACACAGAAACGCATCCAGGTGGGTTTTGAATGCCTCCAGAGAGGGAGACTCCACAAACCCCCGAGGCAGCCTGTTCCTGTGATTCTGTGGAGTGAGCCCCACAATCCTCTTTATGAGACACAGATAATAGTGTCATCATGAAGTCTTGGAGCATGGGCGTGGGAGAGCCACAACTTTATTGCATTCATACAGTGAGTTAGTAAGAGGCTCAGCAATGCATGAGTCCTGATTACTAGTCCACTGGGCTAACTAAGCATGTTCTGCCAGCTCCAGCTTTGTGGAGTTAGAGGAAGTAGCATAAAACCAGAGCAGAACTTATTTTTATGAACCGCAGGCTTATGCTGCCCACTCTGTGTGAACTCATATTGCTGCTTCTGAAATTTGCCTACAGAAAATCACAGAGCTTGCTGGTAGTCAAATTAACAGGGGTTTCACTCAGGATAAAAAAAAAATAAAGGGGGGGGGGGGAGTAATATTTTTTTTTCTGCCTTCAGTAAAACAAAAATGCCTTACCTAAAACCAACCCAAAACTTCATGATCTGTTTTATCTCCATTCTTATTTACTCTTATTGTTTTTGTGTAGCAAGAAAAAATTAAATCGGTAATGTTATGAATTATTTCAGGTAGTTATGCAGCATTGTGTTTAAGACCAGAGTGCTCCATCCATGCACTGAAACTGATTTCTGTTTTTTATATTAAAACTCTCTATATTAGTACTCTGGCTAAAGTTCTGATACAGAGCAGGCTGTGCTATAGCAGATCACCCAGGAACACGACCAGGCAGGTCTTGTGTATTTCAGGAGAGGGAGACTCCACAACCCCCCTGGGCAGCCTGTTCCAGTGTTCTGTCACCCTCACAGGGCAAAACGTCCTCCTTATGTTTCCATTAAACTTCCTGTGTCTCAGCTTCCACCCATTGCCCCTTGTCCTGTCATTGTAAATCATCAAGCAGAGCCTGGCTCCATCTTCTTGGCACTCACCCTTTACATATTTATAAACATTAATGAGGGTTCATACCAAAGCACCCTCAGGAATATAGTTATGAGAGAAATCCCTGAGGAAGACAAAGATTTTTGCCACATGCTTTTGAAAGAAGCGAACTCGAACAACACCACCTCCCAAAAAAAGAACCAACAGACCAAAGCAAACCAACACAAAAACAAAACAGAAAACTTCCAAACCAAAACTGCAAGCCAACAGTGAAAGAACCCCAACCAACCAACCAAAATCAAACCATCACCACCAAGAACCCAAAAAATCCCTCTGAAACCCAAACCAAAAGAACAAGAAAAACCCAAAACACCAAAAATACCCCAAAACAAAATTCAAGTCTCAAAAAGCTTAAAACCTAAAGCAAAGGTTTAAGAAATGTGAATGTTAATGATGAAAAGCAGTAGCTGGTACTGTAAAACACATTTATAGGTTTTGAAGTGTGGCAAGGCTTCCAGACAGTTCATCTCATTTGAATCCTGGCCATGTCAGGGTGGTTTTGAATAGAAAGGCCTTTAGGCACAATTAGTATGGAGTCCTTGGCTAGAGGTGTAAAGAAGTTTGTGTGTCAGCGAGGTGAGAAAGGAAGGTTGTCTGCTCTTTTGTGTCTCACTTTTCCGTTGGAGCTGCCTTACTTGATGGGACTGCTTTGTTCTGGAGTGCTGCTAGAGCGGCAGCTTGCTTCATTGAGGTTCCTTCCCTCCTTGTCTCCCAAGTTGTCTGGTTGGTGTTACTGATCTTTTCTGCACCTCTACAGAGAATTGTGTCCTCTCTGGAAAAAACATCGTTTTTACCCATTAGTAGTGTGCAGAGCAATGTAATGTGAGCCTTGGTGGCTGCTCATTTCACTGCAGGATTACAGAAGTGAAAGGTCTAGGAATAAAAACTACAGCTCATTTTTGATACAGCTGGCACTAACAAATTGAGCTTTCCACATCTGTTAATGAATGCCTTTTCTCCCCCGCGCCCTGGCCTGCAGGCTTGGAGGTGAACAGAAAGGAAAGCATATATTAAGAACAGCTACAAATGATCCTCATGGCTTATTTAAGAGCCTTGTTCGGAAGGAGTGACACAGTAACTTAGGCTGTGACCTTCCTCGTCGCTGCTGGCTGTTACACAGAGCGTTTCTGGAATTCATTTGCTGCTCTGACTCAGCTGACGTGGTAGACCTGCTTTAATAAGTGCAGGAAATTTGCACTCACAAGCTGCTCTGTAGGCTTTTCCTTTTTTATTAATGTCTTCTGAAATGTGTCTCTTTGTAGCAGAAGAAGAAAGCCTGAGGATTTTCCCTGCTAGGACCTCTCAGCGGACCTTAGAGAGGAGCTTAATACCATTAATTATGCTCAGTGCTGGTGGCGTCATTTAAATCAGGGTAACTCTCTACATTTATTAGCTGCACTGCACTTAACCTGCATAAGCACTGGCAGGACTGTGGAAAAGAAGTGTGGAGCTATAGCTGGATTCTCTTTAAGTCCTCAAGGATTACTTCACAATTCACTGGCATGACAACAGTATGCAGAACTCTGTGATGTGAAGTAACCGCAGCACATTTGCATATCAACTGCATCTCAATTCTAGAGCAGCTCTGAGCTAAATATGCCATATTTTTTTGTTAGGCTGTGATGTAATCTTTCATTTGTCTGTGGTAGTTTGCCCAGGTAGCACCAAGAGAGAAGTGGAATGGCACTTGGCATTCCCATGCAGTCTTGCTTTAAAATGTTTAGTCCTGACACATAGTACACAGCTTTTTACCCTCCAGCACAGCCCCTGTCATGAAGAAGAACCAGAAGTGAAAAAATGAATGGTTATTTTCTAAGGCTTATGAAAGAAACCATCAAAACAACCTCCTCCATGTGAGCTGAACCAGATTTAAGCTGGCAGAAACCAAATGACAATCCATAATTTACTTGACTCCCTCACCCATCCGTTCCTCCGCACTTAGAAAAACCTTAATCAAAATATTTGAAGGTAGTTGACAGAGCTGAAAGTGAGTAGCTTCAGTCAAACACCAAGAAATTGGTGTGATGTTCCAGATCTTTTGCTTCTATAAATGGACAAAGTATCTCAGCACACTCCAGTGGAGTTTAGCTGTTTTAAACTGGCTCAGAATCTAGTCTCAGACATTTTACATTATCCTGGTTACACGTTAAGCACTGCATTATGGCTTTGCATCTTTGTGATGGAAACAGGTGGTAGAGTTTTGATTTTGAGAGTGCAAAAGGCTGCAGATAAAGCTGCTGTTGTAAACTCTGCCACTGATTGCTAGAAAAGGGAATTGTATGCTGTCAGGAATAGATGCATACCACCCAGAGACTCAAAATATTGGACCATAGAATGGTTTAGGTTGGAAGTGACCTCAAAGATCATCCAGTTCCAACCCACCTAGGCAGGGATGCCTCCTACTAGAACAGGTCACTTGCTAACCTAGCTTTGAACACGTCCAGAGAGGAAGCATCCACAACCTCCCTGTGCAACCTGTGCCAGTGTTTCACCACCCTCACTGGAAAGAACTTCTTCCTAACATCCAGTTTAAATCTCCCCTCTTCCAGTTTAAACCCATTATTCCTTGTCCTGTCATAAGACCTTGTCAATAGTCCCTCCTCAGCCCTCCCGTAGGCCCTTTTCAGATACTGGAAAGCTGCTACAAGGTCTCCTCGAAGCCTTCTCTTCTCTAAGCTGAAGAGTCCCAACTCTTGTACCCTGTCCTTATTGGAAGGAGCTGGCTTTATTAGAGGAGTTTACAAATAGTGGTTGAACTGTATCTTCTGGTAAGATGAATGATGAACTGTCCTGACCCTATCTCTGACTTGAACACATCTGCTTTCTTTAATCAAGTAAACTGATTGAATTACTACTGTTCTAGTTGAATGGTTGCAGTTTATCTGATTTGCACAGACTCTGCTGGTAAACTTTTAAATTCATAGCTGTTTGTGTAGCTACTTGGCTTTTTGGTTTTTTTTCCTACTTTGTGCCATTTGTTTCTTCTTTTACTGTTACATTTTTTTCTAGTTATCCATTTCAGATGAGTCGTAGGGACATGCTCATGATTTATTTCATGGACATAAGAATGATGCCAGTGCAATAATCATCAGATATAACAAATATCTGTCAAAGTCTTGTCTTAACTAAAAAGACATAGCAATACAAGTCAAGCATGCTCACTGACAAAAGTATTGTCTTTTAATTTCCTCTCTCAAAACATATGATCTTTAAAGTTAAGCAACAGAAAAACAACCCCCTAAAAAACAAAGGCATAAACTACTTTTTACCAGTAAAGATTAAATTATCAAAAGGAAAAAGTTCATTTTTGCTTAAAAATGTTCAGCAGAGAAGTATCAATCTTCTTATGGATCCTCTGTCCTGCTGCTTCTGCTGGGAAGTATTTTCAGTTATGGATGTGTCAGAGATGCAACCTGGATGTGCTCTGAAGTTCCTATAATGGTGTGCTACTGAGATGGCAAAGTCATGATTATTTTTCACCATCCTTTATAATGTGTTGTGTGCATTTTTAATGGACACATATGGCTTATTTTCATCCTTGCTTTCTATCCAAGCACATCAAATATTTGGTCCGAAAATTTCCCATCCTCATGACATATTTTTCCTTGGGCACTGTGTAATATCTAGTGAATGACAAATGACCACATCATGGACAAAGCAGGCAGGAGGCTTTTTCTCATATGAAGCTGTTCTTTTTATATCCCCTCTGTCTTCCCACTGACAAAACATAGATATGCATGTGCAGAACTGATGCAGGCTCAGTCTATCTGAGTTGGGGGGTGAGGAACACCACAGTCTGCAGACACATGGTTCCCGGACAGAACAATCTTCTCTCTCAAGGGATTCTTTGTCACAGTGAAGCAGTGGAGATTTCAGCTTGTCATTAGGAGGGAAATGAGGATCCCTGTGGCAAGAAACGGTCAACATGCAGTGAATGTCATTTGGTCCCAAACTATTCACTGTAGCAGTGAATAGTTTCTTCTTGTGTAAAATCCATCTCTTTAAAAAGGATGACTCGAAACTCATGTCTCATTTGTAGTCATCAAAGTCCTGGTCTTGAATGCAGCTGCAGAAAGCCCTGTGCTGAGCAGAAGGAGCCCTTTCAGAGGGTGAGAGCAATGGAAAGCTAGTTTGGGAGGAGTGGGTGGACTCTCGGAGAGAGCTTGAGCTCCTCCTGCTCCCGGTGGGTGAAGGAGGGCCCACATATATAAAAAAGGACTGAACTCCAGTATCTCTCAGCAGATTGTGGAAAATTTATTTCAACTTTATATAGAGATTGAAAGCAAGAGTGGGAAAGGTCTGTGAAAGGCAGGCGAATGTGTTGGCTTTGACTCTCACGGGCTTTAGGAAGATATTTGGCATCACGGGATAAATAAAGTGACATTCTGAAGATCAGAAAGCTGGTCAGGAACCCCCCAGGTCTCTCTGACTTCTATGCCAATACCCCATTGCCTCAGCCACGCAAAGTGCCAAAAGGTACACTGCATAAAGTATAAATAGACATATGGCACTGCAGAGCTGGCGCAGAGCTGCAGTGTCATGCAGAGCAGACGTCACTGGGCAGGGTAGGACTGCAGCCCTCCCTTTTCTCCTTGGCACCAGCCTTTTGTGCCCAGAGCCCTTCCGTCATGCCTGACTGCAGCGTGTCCTTCTGACAGATGGGCGTAAACACGTGCTACTTGGAAGCCTAGCTGGGCATCACTTGTGTTCATTCAAGAGTGGCCAAGCTGACTGGGACGGGGGTGAAAACTGGCTCATCACAAGGATCTTTGCCTACAGTTTACCTTGGAGTTTGTCAGCTCTGTGCATGCATCTTCCCCACCCCAGTCTCAGGTATTGCACCAAGCAATTGAGGTAGTTGGCTGTTGGGTTAACCATGGATAATACAAGTTGTTGCTGCTGAGGAAAGAACTACTACAGGGTTTATAACCAACACTGCAGATGTGCTGGGTGCCTTCCAGTACAGCTCTTGCCCTAGAGGCCCAAGGAGAGGAGGGATCATAGGGACTGCCTAGTATAAGAGTGGTAACAGGCTCACAGCAACTTATCTCCCCAATTTCCTTCCATAATTTAATCCTTCCTCCTTCTCAGTTTCTCAGTTTTGCTTTGCAGGCCAGAATGCATATTATTATTCATGCAGTGAATTAGCAATGCCGACAAATAGAGGGCTTAAGAGATAGTGCTTTCTGGAGTTGTAAAACTAATGCTCTCTGAAAAAAAACAAAACATAGTTTACAAGATGAGCTTAGTCCTTCTGCATTCTGAATCATCATACAAAGCAAGTTCTAAACTTTCTTGTCTGTCTATATTGTTTGGGTGAAAACCAGGCAGTAGAAGAGCCTCTGAATATGCTTAGCATGTATCCTGCCATGCATATTTCTGTTGTAGCAGGACTGAAGCCACACTGCTTCTCCTTTTCTCTTAACTCCTGAAACTTGATGTAGCAAAAGAAACTGACCTTTTTTTTTTTTTTTTAATAAATTGTTTGGTACAGTACTGTATATCCCACAAATTCACATGCATTTACTTTAGGTGGGTTGTTTATATAATGCTTTATCAATGCTGTGGCACATCTTTCTGTGTTCAGACTAGATGGGTTTACAGTGGGCTCAGCAGATTTTGCTATGGCAAATGTTTCTCTTACATTTGTTTCTTAATATTTTCTGAGCAATAAATATGCTCTGGGAGGATTCACTGTATCATATAATTCAAACAGAGTGGTGGTTGGTTGGTTGGTGGGTTTTTTTTTTTGTGGGTTTTTTTGTGGTTTTTTTTTTTTTTTGAGCTTCAATGATTACATTTCTTCAATCCTCCTTCCTCTCAATAAAACAGTGTTTTGACCACAGATCTGCAGCTCCACCTTCACAGGCTGCATTGCTGTTGCTCAGCTCTTCTTAAGTATCCACACCAACTAGTTCCATCTAACACAGGCTGAGAAAGATTACAGTGCTCCTGCTGAATAAATGTTGTGCAGCTGTGGACATTTCATGCCCAGAAGAGTCCTAAGGCTTCCTATTTAGATAAATGGTATTCTGAAAGCAATTGCTGCTACTCTGCCAACACCCAGTTCTAGGAGGTAACAAATAGTACTTTGATGCTGCTGGGATCAGCCTTTATGGTGCCATATGCCAGCCAATTATCTCAGTGTCATTAGGCACAGAGCTAGTGTATCCCACGTGCCCAGATCATGCAATTAATGTACTTATGTGAAAGGGGATTGCAACATAGCAAAGACAAATCAGAGGGTAGACCTAGTTTGTCCAGCTAACTTTGTTTGCCAGGAAAAAGCTATGCTACCATGGCGGCTACCATGACCATGAAGTGGAAGCTGTGTTGGTCTGCGCATCCTAGAATCATAGGAAAAATTGAAATGGATGTCTGCAGGATATATATTCCAAGCTCCTGATGTATCTCCCACTCCCTCAAATCTGATGTCATCCATGAACTTGGAGAGGATGGTTCTATCTAATAAATGCTGGGGCTGTTTAGTTTGAGGGAGAGGAGGCTGAAAGGAGACCTCATTGCTGTTTACAGCTACTTGAAAGGATATTGTGGAGAGTGGTGCTTGTCTCTTCTCACAGGTAAATAGTGACAGAACAAGAAGGAATAGCCTCAAGCCACAACTTGGTAGGTTTAGACTGGACATTAGGAATGTTTTTTTCACAGAAAGAGTGGTCAAGCATTGGAATGAGATGCCCAGGGAGGTGGTTGAGTCACTGACCCTGGATGTGTTTAAAAGTTATTTGGACGTGGTGCTTGGGGATATGGTATAGAGTGACCCTGGCAGAGTAGGGATATTGATTTGACTTGGTAATTCTGAGGGACTTTTCCAACCTGAACGTTTCTGTGATTCTGTGAAATCAGTGCTAATGATCCTTCGCAGCATCACCACCATGCTCTTGGTGTCTTGACTCTAGTCATGTCCATGGAGTAGAGTGGGCTAGTTCCTCTTGCCTCTTGAGTGAATTTATAGCCTGTTTTATGAGAAGTGTGTTGAGGTAGCTGGACTGTGACATAGACCCAAATTTAAAAGTAGTTCAGGTAGATCTGTATCAGTGTGAACACAGCCAAAGGGAGCTGAAGGTGATGCACAGCAGCTAGGAAACCCTCCTGCTTTCCTCAGACGTATTGCTGTCTTCCTGAGCAACCCTTACTTGCATTCTTTCTCCTTCTGCGTTGTTTTTTTCCTCATACTCCCTTGGTTACCACCTAGTTTGAAGGAGGCCAATTATTTTTATTAATTTATTTTAAATTTTATTTATATTTATTTTTTAATTTATATTTCTGTGGAGAAAGAGTATCCAGAGGAAGTGTGGGGATTTCTGGCTTCTGCTACAGGAGAGGGATCAAGGTTAGGTGAAAGCTGTAGCTGAATGACTCTGAGGTGCAGGAAGAAAACAGAAACACTGGTGTAGGATGCAATCTGTAGAATGCATTCTCTGTCAGTGGACTCTATGTCTCACCTGAGGGGATTCGGTAGGCTCAGCCTTATGAATGCAAAGTTTTGTGCTTAGAAAGGATATCCAACAGAAAATGTTACTGACCATGTTTTATCTGTTTGCCTCCATGTTCACAGTATGGTTAATTGAGGAACCTATTCTGTGATTCACTTACAAATTTAGCCTGAGATGAAGTAAAAATCTGAAGCTATTCTAAGCTGTTTGGTGGATTGTGAAGGACAGGCAAGTTTTACCAGTCTCCATCTGAAATCGGTGGGGTGAGAGAGAGGAAAATTTATAAAGGATGCTTTGAAAAGCTACATTAGGTTTCTTCTGCTTCAATTTGCTCTCTGGAGGAACCTTCTCCTTACCACTGATTATGGATGATTATGCTCATTATGCCAAAGCTAGCCTTTGTGAGTCCACCCCCAGCCTTCACGACGGACAATTACTGCAGCTCTGACTGGCTGGGTTGCAGCGAGAGAAGGCACAAGCTCCTTGTTCCACCAGTGGATCCCCTCTTTGTCAGGCCATGCTGATTTTTGCTTTTCTGTGAGCTGTTAGCCTCTTAAATGTTGATAATTGAAGGCTGTTGTGTACAAATGAGCTGTTGTATTATGATTATTTATTGTGTAAAGCCCCATTTATTCCCCATTCCCAAAGAACAACTTAATTTCCTGTTACTCTTCTGCATCTGTTGCCCATTATAGTGTTTTCTAGTCAGATATTTTGGTTCTTGGAAGCATGCGTGCTGAGCACATCTATCTCCCTGCATGGCAAAGGTGCCCAAATTAAATCCTCTGGGGTTTTGAAGACGTCCATCAAGTTGGATATTTCTTGGAGCATTTCTAACTGCTAGTAACTAGTGACTTTTCTGACCATCTCTTCCAGTCATAGCTATCAGACACAACAGCATTTCAGTGGGACCAATACAAGTGTCCTCTCTGTGATGTTTGAAAGTAGCATTTTCTGAAAGTGGTGATATTTTCAGAGTTGCTTGATAGATGATTTTCTAGAGGCTTACTCATGTAAGTAAGAACAATAAATGTAGCCATCAAAGACAGCTGTGGAGCTACTACAACTAACAACTGCAAGCAAAAATGAGGCTTTCCTAGAAGCTGAAAATTATGTGCTTTTTGAAAGGTTAGATGGAGTCTTGTGACAATGATGGCTGTTATTCCCCTCCCCTTGACACATTTAATCCTCTCCATTTATGTCTTACTAGGAAATAGCTATTATTTAGAAATCCCTCTTACTGCTCTTCTAATTGCACCTTGCTAGGAAAATAGCACTCATCAGTGTGTTCACTTGTGCTAAGGACTGGACTCGAGATTATTGCAGAGTTACTTCTCTGCTTTAACAGAGATGTCTAACCAGTATTTCCCTCACCATTACACAGTGAGAAGCTTTTGAAGGCTGCTCTTGTCCAGCTGTGAGAGCAATTTTAAAACTAACAGGAATGTAAATTATAGAAATCATTTCTCATTTGTCCTGTCTGTGAAAAGCCAGCATGAGTTTGTACATGCTGCAGACCTGTTTTCAGCTCTCTTGTTCCATCACCCAGGCATTCTGGTTTTTATTTCTTTCTGAGCACAACATTTTGAATAACAGTGTAAATAAGAGCATTTAAGCGTTAATACTGTTTATGGTGTTCATGTCTTTCATAAAAAATCTGGTCATTGTGTGCTACACACTCAGGGGAAACCACCAAGTGTCACAGACTCTAACCTGATAAGTGTAAAGCAGAAATCAACTAAGTATTGGTAAAGGAATAAGACTTCCTAGAGATGATGTGAATGATGGCAAAGCTGCCTCTTCTCCAGATTAATTCCACGTCCCTAACCCTCCTTATTGCTTTGGATTCAGTTGCCTCATCCTCTGCTGCTGACACGTTTCAGTCCTTTCTTTCTGGCTGAAGTTGTGTGAATAATTAGTTTATATTCACTCTGCTTTATTTAATTCTGTTGCTGAAGAGAAAAAAAATTGAGTAAAATGAATTGTGGTGCTAAATGAAATGTTTTACTTTACTTGAAAACTAAGACTTTGCTTCTGGACTAGTTATGCTGTTTGAAAAATGCACTGCACTTTTTCTCTGAATGGACTATAAAATCTTCTGCTTTAGAAATCAGATGAGTTTGACCTGTCAGAAATTTTTGGTTACATTTTTACATGCTTCAAGCTGACCAGAATTTCACATCAGTTTTCTTGTCCTGGAGCAACAGTTAAGTGAATTAATTTTCTGTTCAAAAGAATTTCCCTTGTTTTGTAATAGTAATCAACCTACACACATCTTATAAAGGTCCTGACAGGTTACAGGAGCCTTCTTCTAACCCATCCCACCTACTCAGTCACTTGCTTTGCAGTGTCTTCAGGTAGCTCCTCAAGAGTTGCTCTGACCATTCTTAGTCCATCTTTTTTATTTCTTGTAGCCATGAAGATGCAGAGCCTTGAAACACGTGGAAACTCTTCTTTTTGTCAAATATAGGCTGAAGAGAGTTATGTGGCTGTGGTGCAAAGCTTCCCACACTGCACCATCCAAAGTTGTAGGCTGACCTCAGCTAGACCATCACCCCTAGCAGGGAGGGGGCACATTTATCTCCACCCTGGACCAGCCTGCACTTCATTGCATTAATTTCTTGTCTGGCAAGGAGAGCTTCTGTCTTCTGGAGCCTGGGCTGAGTTTCTTGGATTAGTTTCACCTAAAGGTGAATAAGGAAACATTCTCCAGTGAATCAGGTAAACTAAGTCCTGTTTTCATAGAATCACAGAATGGTTTATGTTGGAAGGGACCTCAAAGATCATGCAGTTCCAACCCCCACACCATAGTCAGGGACATCTCCCACTAGAACAGATTGCTCAAGGTCTCATCCAACCTGGCCTTGAACATCTCCAGAGAAGGAGCAGACACAACCTCCCTGGCAAGTTGTTTTAGCAAGTTGTTAAGAGAGACTTTCTACTGGAGTGACTTCATATGCTGCACCTGGGTTTGCTATCATGCCCTAATATTTTTCCATATAGAGGCATGCAGTTCTCCGAAGTATTTTTTTCTCCTTTCAATATTTTTCTTTCTTTCATTTACCTTCCTTCTTTTTATGTTAATAGGCAGTCATTCTACCAAGACTAATTTTACTATAGTGGTGCATTTATCTGAGAAAGCAAATGAATAGAGCATCCTAATGTGATGGCAGCCTGTCATTTCAGCTCTTAGTCAGCTCTCCACTTAGTAACCTCTTTCATTTTTATTAATCAAGCCATAATCTAACTTCTTCCATCACTTTAGTCATAAATCTTATTGTTTGGAACCAACTTGAAGCATTTCTTCCTTTCTCTTCTTGTGTTAGCTCTCTAATAGTTTCTGGGCATTTATTACTTACATATTCCGTTTTCTAATTTAATTGCTTTCTAATTTTCTATGATGTGTTCTGTCTTTTTAACTTGGATGATCAAATTATACAGTGCTCTGTAAGGGCAGTTCATAGTAAGAGCTTATGATGAGGAAAGGGACTCTCTGAAATGACATCATCATTTTTCCTTATTTGTTCCCTATCAGTGTCTTTCCTGTTGTAGTGGGTTTGCAGTGACCTGCCCCCCCCACCTTTTAGGAC
>VWZI01022034.1:224035-337360 GCA_013396835.1 Psilopogon haemacephalus | reverse complement strand
TAGAGAGGGGTTTAGCAACCTCATCTGCCAGTTCTCTCAGTCCCCATGGGTGTATCCTGTCAGGACCCATGGACAAGAACACTTTCAGGTTCTTCAGNCATGGACAAGAACACTTTCAGGTTCTTCAGGTGATCATGAACCTGATCTTCACTTATGATGGGCAGTTCTTCCTCCCAGTCCCTGCCATTATCTTCCATGGCTCCAGGAGCATGGCTTGAGGCCTTTGCAGTGTAGCCCAAGGTAAAGAAGTCATTGAGAACCTCAGCCTTTTCTGTGTCACTTGTGACCAATTCGCCTGTTTCCTTTCTGAGGGGGCCCACACCTTCTCTAGTCTTCTTTTTACCATTAATATACCTGTAGAAATTCTTGGTGTTCCCTTTGACCTCCCTGTGCTCCTGGGCACAGAGGAGGTGATCCTTGAATACTGTCCAGCTGTCCTGAGCCCCTCTTCCCTCTAGGGGTTCATCCCAAGATACTTTGGCCAGCAGATCCCTGAAGTGATCAAAGTCTGCACGCCTAAAGTCTAGGGTCATAAGCTTAGAAAACATCCTCCTGGTTACCCTGAGGATCTTAAATTCAACTGTTTCATGGTCACTGCAGCCAAGGCTGGCCCTGAGCTTTTGAGCTGTGATGCTGGAAGACACAATAGAACAGCAATAATACAATATCCTGGGATGAGCAGGTCCATCCCACTCAGATGGCCTTCGTCCCTATGGTTTTGTTAAGGGAGATGTATGACCCCTCAAACTACCACACAGGTGGTGGAATGTAAGGGGATGTCTGTGCTTGTGAGGATTCAGGCTGTTCTCAGGACCTTGTGAAGGAACATGCTATTGAGGACATTGTTCAAGTGCCTCTTATCCACTGCTAGACTTTAGGCCTCGTGAGAACCTTCCAGTTTTGTGTTGTCAGTGCATTCAGCTCCTGCTCCCAGATCAAGATAGAAATTCTGAGCAGAGCTGGCCCTAGAACTGAGCCCCAAGGAACAGCTGGCTGCCAGCCATGTGGAGCCCCATTCTCCTTGAGAGCCCTTTGAGCTTTGTAATCCTCTGCTGCTGCTGCCTTCTGTGTCAGCAGGGCTGCCTACCACTGCCACAGCTGTCCCCACAGAAGCCTGGGTGGCTGTGCCCCAAGAGAGTAGAAGGTGTAGCACAAATTTCCTCCAGTTTCTCTGGCACCAGGAACACAGAAACCACAACAGGTTAATGTGAAGAATCTCACTTTTCCACACAGAAACAGCCTTTTCTGTGTGACAGTTTTGTTCTCTAACAAACCATGTCTGTAGTTCATACAGGCTGATACAGGAACGCTGCCCACAGATTACAAGGAGCTTCTGCCTATCTGCCAGATTTGAGTGCATTACAGATCATTCACCACTGTCACAGGATCACAGGATGTCAGGGGTTGGAAAGGACCCAAAGACATCATCGAGTCCAACGCTCCTGCCAGAGCAGGACCATAACCTATTTCAAGTCACAGAGGAATGCATCCAGATGGGCCTTGAAAGTCTCCAGAGAAGGAGACTCCACAACCTCTCTGGGCAGCCTGTTCCTTTATTTTGCTTGTTCTTATCTCCCACTAAACCCTCTATCAGTTTATCTCGGAGGCTCCTCAGGACTTCAGGACTTTTACAATTTCTGTTGTTACTGGTATTTCGGTGCTCAAACCCAACTGTTCTTCAGCACTGTCAGGCTGAGGAGTGGTGTTGCAATGCCAGTAACACCTGAGAGGTCTCTCAGCATTCCAGAGCACCTGTCTGGTCAAACGGGAAGAACTCACAGCTCGCTTGCAACATGTAGCTATACATACACCTTCTTTCTCATGGAGTAAGGCCTGGGCAGCCTCACCTAGTTCGATGTGTCCCTGCTGACTGCACGGGGGCTGGACAAGATGTCCTTTGATGGTCCCTCCCAACTCCATGCTGTCTGTGAATCTGCACCACACCTCTCCCATGGGGACAAGCTGTGAGAGTTCAGTCTGTTCAGCCTGGAGAAAAGAAGGCTCTGGGAAGACCTTACAGCAGCTGCCCAGCACCTGAAGGAGGTTGTCATGGATGCATCTCATCAGGTCCCTTAACTTTCAGGTTCCTCAGGTGGTCTTGAACTTGATCTTCCCTTACAGTGGGAGGGACTTTACCCTGCTGGTCCACACCTAGTGGTCTATTGACTTGGGAGGAGGAGAGAGCAAGATTGACAGTGAAGACTGAGGCAAAAAAAAAAAAAAGCCTCCTTCCTTTGCTTGCTGATGTGCCTGTAGAACCCTTTCTTTTTATTCTTTGCATCCCTTGTCAGGTTCAGTTCTAGCCATGCCTTGGCCTTCCTGACCTCATCTCTACACAACTGGGAGGTGTTCCTGTTACCCTCCTTGCTTCCACTGTCTGTGCAGTTCCCCCTTGCCCTTTGGACCAGCAGCTCTCTATTCAGCCATGCCTGTCTCTTCCCTTCCTTGCCTGGTTTCTTACACATGGGAATCAAGAGCTCCTGTGCTCTAACCATGATACCCTTAATGATCTGCCAGCTCTGCTCCTCTGTCTCTGAGCATCCTTTCCCATGGGGCCCTACTGACTAACTCCTTAAGGAGTAGGAAGTTTGCATTCCTAAAATTTAGAGTCCTGATTCTGCTCCCTGCCTGTCCCATACCCCTTAGGATTGCAAACTCCACCAGTGCATGATCACTGCACCCCAGGCTGCCCCCTTCACATCTTGACATCACTGATGGGTGCACTGACATTTGTGACCATAAGCTCCAGTATTGCATTCTCTTGGCTAGGGCTGTCTATTACCTGCTCAAGAGGTTATCACTGAGACACTGCAGGAGTCTCCTCAATTGCACACAGCTTGCTCTGCCAACTTTCCAGCAGGACAAGAGTCTGCAAGGGGGAAGCCTCCTCTAGCTCTCCTTGATCAGGTGGTCTCTAGTAGAGGCCAACCACAAGGTTCTCTGTGTCCTGTCTCTCTAATTCTTACCTATAAGCAATCCTTCAGGGACAGCCCTCTGGTCACCCTCACAACCCTCTTCTGGACCTGCTCCAACACTTCCATGTCTTTCTTATGCTGGCGGCACCAGAACTGGATACAGTACTCCAGGTGGGGTCTCAGGAGAGCTGAGCAGAAGGGAAGAACCACCTATCTCCTCCTCCTGGTCATGCTTCTTTTGATGCAGCCCAGCACAGGACTGGCCTTCCGGGCTGCAAGCACACATTGCTGGCTCAGGTTGAGTTTTTCATCAACTCACATCCCCAAAGTTCTTTTTCTCGAGGTCACTCTCCAGTAACTCCTTGCCCACCCTGTATTTGTTCCTCAGATTGCCCCAACCCATGTCCAGGACCTTGAACTCCTTCGGCCCATCTCTCAAGCCTGCCTCAATTCTGTCACATCGTATGTTATAAAGGGTCATCAATGTTTGGCACAACAGTTATTTAAAATATCAATGTATTAATATTACAATTCGGTGGAAAATATTAATAAAAATCTATTTACAGATTCACAGCATTTCGTTGTGGGGAGGGTTCAGACACACAGGAATAGGTAACCCTTTGAGGAATTCAGGAAAACCAAGAAGAAGCAAAGGGCGATTCAAATTAGAAAGAGACTTTCCCCAGACGCCGGCTTGCCCATAAGGAGACTCCAGGCAACAGATGCCTGCAGAATTAGATTCGCTTCTGTCCGCTCTCTTTCCGGACGCTGCCGTTGGAATTGCGGCGGTGCGATGCGTGTTTAAGCGGCGCAAGCGGCGCAGCACAGACGGCAGCTGCAGCAGGTGCGGTGCTGTGCCGGGACTGCAGGGGCTTCGGCTCTGCTGCTCCGGGAGGGACGAGTCCCTGCTGAGCTCTGCCGGCAGCTGAAGGGGCTGAGCGGCAGGCTGCGGCTTGGCTAGCTGTGGGGCTCGGCTCGCTTGCCGCTCGGCTGCGGCTTCCAGCGGTTCGCAGCAGCTCTTCTCCCTGCAGCCCTCGACTCAGCAGCCTCCTAGTTTGCTGCTGCTGCTGCCAACAGGTTCTTCAGCTGCAACCTCGGCAGCGGCTTGAGGTTACTCATCAGGTGAGTTCAGCCGAGTTGCTCACCATAACGGCCAGTGTAGACACAGAGACAATAAGTGGCCAGTGGTAACAGAAACCTTAGATACTTTAAGCTACAACATCAGATTTTATCTAATCATGGTCAGACACGCACAGTTTCAGAGGTGTGTTACAAGGGTCACCTTTCACGTTTGTGATGCCCAGAGGGTATTTGCTTGGACCCCAGGGCATGCCAGAGCAAGCCAGGACACGTTGTTTGGCTTGTGCCCCTCCAGAACACCATGGAAGGGAATGGATAAAAGTCAGTTAATGCAAGGTTCCCTCCAAAGTCCCACTGATGCCATGAACAGTTAGGTTATACTCATAAAGTTATCTCTATACCTATAACTATCAATGTAACAACTACAACTGTAACAACAACTATACCAACAGGTATAATGAGAACAGTAACTGTAACAACTAGAACTGTAACAACTCTAACAACAGGTATAACAAGAATAACAATAATTGTAACAACTAGAACCCTAACAACTGTAACAACTATAACAGTAACTATACCAAATCTAAAGTAAGAAGTCATCTCTATACCTACAACTATCACTGTAACAACTAGAACAAGAACTCTACCAACAAGTATAACAAGAACAATAAGTGTAACAACAATGCTAACTAACAACAGGTATAACGAGAATAACACTAATTGTAACAAATACTATACCAAGTCTAAAGTAAGATGTCATCTCTATACCTGAAACTATCACTGTAACAACTCTAACTCAAACAACAACTCTACCAACAGGTATAGCAAAAACAATAACTGTAACAACGCTAACTAACAACAGGTATAACAGGAATAACAATAATTGTAACAACTATAACCCTAAAAATTAAAACAACTATAACTAACTGTAACTATACCAAGTCTAAACTATACCAAGAAGTCATCTCTATACCTAAAACTATCACTGTAACAACTCTAACTCAAACAACAACTATACCAACAGGTATAGCAAGAACAATAACTGTAACAACAATGCTAACTAGCAACAGATGTAACAAGAATAACAATAATTGTAACAACTATAAACCTAACAACAACTGTAAGTGTAGCTATACCAAGTCTAAAGTAAGAAGTCATCTCTATACCTACAACTATCACTGTAACAACTCAAACTCAAACAAGAACTATACCGACAGGTATAACAAGAGCAATAACTGTAACAACAATGCTAACTAACAACAGGTATAACAAGAATAACAATAACTGTAACAACTATATAGAACATTGTGATGAACCATGATCATCACATGATGATGGTGTACATGAAGGAGACATTTCTTCGGGAATCTCTTCCTGCTTCCTGGAGAAAGGGGAGAAAAAAAAGAACAGGAATCAGGGACAAGGGTAAGCTGGGACAGAAGAGTTTGAAGAGGGACCCAGGTCATCATTTATCATTGTACACTGCAGATGTACAGCTCCTTGCAGGTGTTTCTAAGCATGCTCAGAAAGCCCTCATTTTCATTTTTCATATGGTGCCATCTGAAATTGGTGTAGGAAGCAAAAAAAACAAAAACTGCCATCTCTCTAGGAAGCCTGTTCCAGTGTTCAACCACCCTATTGGCAAATAAACTCTTCCTAAGATCTAGTCTGAACATTCCCTAATGCACCTTACAACCATTCCCACAGGTTCTGGCTCTGGATACCAGACAGAAAAGATCAGCACCTTGCTCTCTACTTTGTCCCACATGCAGAATGTGGCATTTGCTTTAGCTAAATTTCATGTTAAATGCCTCTCAGTACTACATAGTATGACCTTGCCTAGCATTTTTCCAGGTACTGAGGTCAGACTAACATGTTTGTAGCTTCCTGGGTCTTCCCTCACACCCTTCTTGTAAATGGGAACAAGGCTGGAGAGTTTCCAGTCAGCAAGGAGCTCTCCAGATTCCCCAGAACTTTGGTAGATGACTGAGAGGGATCCTGCTGTAGCAGCTGCTAACAAGTGCCAAGTGAAAACTGCCAGTGCTGGAGTGGGATTTTTCTCCTGGCACACATGTTCCCTCAAGGGCACTCAGAACACCACCATGAGCTTTGAAGGATGGACAGCAGAGTCTGCTACACACCTGGGCGCCTTGTTCTTCTTGCCTGCTTGGCTTTCCTTAGCTGACCAGCCCTGAGAACTCTTTCCAGCTTCCTCTTCTTCCTTCCTGGCTCCTCACCACTTCCCTCTTCAGAGGCTGCCCTTCTCTTGCGATGTGCTTCTAGAGATCCTGGAGAACTTTCCATCCAACAGCATTGTTAGACAGGTAAAGTCATGATCATCTTGAACCAATTCTGCTCTTTATCAAAGCTACCTTCATTTTACCTGCTCTCCTTAGAGGAGCTCTTCAGGTGATCCCTTCCAGGAGCAGCTGAAAGCATCTGCAAGAGAAATGTTGATTTTTGAGACCTTGATTGAGGTAGCAGTTGCTGCTTATTGCTACTCAAACTCTGAAAGGCAGATCCCTTGGGTGCCTTTGATTAGCTGCTTAGCTCAGCTCAGTTCTCTTGGGATCACCACATGAAGTGTGATGGCCATCTGGCATCAGCCTTACTGTGCACTTCTGGAGAGCTGTGAGCTGGCAGATGACCTTGGTTGTCCCTGTGGCAGTGGTGCCACCTTTGAGGGAGAAGGCTTTTGTTGTCATGCTGTTTGTGGGCTCACAGACCTCTGTGGTTAATGGCTCTTCCTCAGCTGATGTTCCATCTAAGCCAGGCACCTCCACCTCTGCAAAGAGTTCTCCTTGAAGCTCAATGGGTAACTCCACCAGCTGCATCTCGGGCATACAGAAAACCATTGTTTTCCACCTGGGTGGCTGAAGCTGAGCCAAAGAACCTTTCCCAATGCTGACCCTAGCTTCTGCACAGAAGCCAGCTGGGAAACACAACGTACCTTGTTTGGCACTTCCACTAAGACATCCAGGGGCAGCTCCTCAGCTGGGCTCATCAAATTTGGCCCCACACAAATGGCAAGGTTGCTGGCACTCATCCTGCTGGTGGCTGTGTTGCTGCTGATGCTGTGCAGCAGGGACAGCAAGCTCTTCAGGAGCAAGAGGTTGGCCTCGGGCAATTTCCTGGTGACCCTGAGCAAAGAGGAACACAAGGCCAATAAAATGGATGTTGTCAACACAGGTTGATCTCACCCAAGACCAGCTACAGGAAGGCCTCCTGCCCACTTCCCTCCCTGCCTGCCCTTCTGGTGAGAATTCCTTGGTGGAGCAGCCCCCAATGTCTGCAATAACTGTTTCAAGGAGAGAAATGTTTTTATGTGCCTCTTGCCCCCAGAGCTGCAGCCCACAGCAGCTAGAGGTGGCTGGCAGCACACAGCTTTGGCACACAGCTTTGGCAAGGAGGCCTTTGCTGTGCAGGCAAGTGCCAATCTCTGGCAGTCCCTGAGGAGCAGGCAGGCTGCTCACCACACTTACTCTATCAGCTCTGCCAGCCTCTCCTGTCTGCTGGTCTTGTACAGGGCCCACATCCATTGCTCATACAGCTCTGACTCCAGTGGCATGGAAGGGATCTTCCAGAGAAAGTCCTGCAATGGCAAGGGCTCTGGCTGAGGCTCTGTCCAGCACTGCTCACCAGCAGGTGCTGGCTTTCAGCTGCTGCTCTCACAGGTGCCTGTCAGCACCAACAGAGCCCAGAGCTGGTGGGCTCCAGGTCAGCAGGCTTCACCTTCAAGATGTCAGCCAGCAGGTGCATAGGCTGGCTTTCTAGGTGGACCTCCTGCCCACTGCCCAGGGCCTTCCTAGGGTCCCATAAGGCACCAGTTGCCAGCCCGAAGATCCCTTCTGTGGATGGCCTATGCTCATGGAGGGGAGCCAGCTGGTCCTGTAGCAGACAGAGGAAGACAGCTGCCTGCTTGACGTCCTGGCCCTGGCTGAAGGCTGCTCAGGGGCAGGAGCAAGCGTGGAGGGCTCCACAACTCTCACTGCTGCGGGACAGAGGGGTGGCTGGAAGATAGTGACATTGGGAAAAGCCCTACCCAGAGCCCCTCTGCTGGGACCACCACCTTGCCAGAGGAGCAAGCAGGATCGAGAACCTGGACGGGATGGGGCATCCTGTCATCCTGGCTGGACAGTGCTGCCAGGGGCTGGTCAAAGAGAAGGTCTGTGCCACCAGAGCCCAATGGCCTCGGTGTTTCCACAGTGGTGGCTGAGGTCCCTCGTTGTGCAAAGGGCCAGGGCAGCATCATTCTCCTCCTGCGGGTTTCACCTGCTGGCAAGGATAAGAGAGCAAAGAGATGTGGAAGAGGAGCAACAGGGAAGTGCTCCTGGACCTTCCCCACACTGTCCCCCGGCCACCCACCAGGGAAGCACAAAGGGGAGTCATCGTTAGAGCCCCAGGGGCCCCAGGGGTTCAGCTCTCTGCCACTGAGCAGTGATGGGGACAGATGTGCCCTGCAAGAAGGGCAGCAGCTGCAGCAGCCCCAGTGCATCAAAGGTGCCTGCCTGCAAGAGGAGAGGAGGACCATCCTGCCTCCATCTGCTCACCATCCAAGCAGCCAGTTTCTCCTTGCCTGCCAGTGGGGACAGGAGGCAGCTGCTGCTCTGTGCCGACCTGCAAGGAATGAGCTGTGCTCAGCCAGCAGTCCCGCAGCAGAAAGAGCTCCTGATGAGCTGCATCGGCCCCTGGCCATGTGGGAGAGGTGGGGACAGCTGAGAGAGCACCCCAAGTGATCCTCACCTTTGCCTGTACCTGGATGAGCCTCTCCAGGCTGCCGGTGTCTAGTGTGGTGAGCTAGGCAGGGGAAAAGAGCAGAAGGTGTGAAGTGAAGCAGCTGATGCTGGGCTGGAGAAGCCTCAGAAGGGAGAGTGCAGGCAGGAGGGACACTCACAGTATTGCTGCTGCTCAGCTTTTTTAGGAGCCGCTTGATGGAGGGCAGCTCGGTGACCTGAGCTCCCTCCACTCCTTCTGATGAGCTGTGCAATGGGAAGGGGCAGAGAAAGAGATGTGTCAGATACCAGATGCCTCTTGGTTCTACTGCCATCCCAAGGAGCACTTCCAAGATGCCCTGAAACAACTGGGTGACAGCTGTCAGGCAGGAAAGTGCAGCAGTAGTGGTGGGGACAAGGGTAGGTACTGGATGGACACAGCTGGGTGAAGCCTCTCCGCCAGCTCTGCCCACTCAAGAGCTGGCCATAGCCATGACAGCTGCTCTCCCAAGCAGCCACACCATACAGCTGTGCCTGGAGCATACCCACACACGAGATGTGAACACAAGTGCCCCAGGATGTGCCCCAGGCTGTGCCCCAAGCAGTGCCCCAGGCAGAGCTTACCCACGGAGCGCGCTGACCCAGAGGTCCTTAACTGCCTGTGAGCTGCAGAAAGAGAGGAGAAACAGCCTGAGTGTCTGCTGCTGTCCAGCCTGCAGGCCAAGGTGGGCACTGGCACAGCTCTGCCCTGTGGGGACAGCCACAGAGGCAGGAAAAAGCACCATGGGCCAGGACAGAGGCACTGCCCAGCCTTACCATGAAATGTGGCCCTGAGACTCACCAGAAAGTGATGATGCAGGAGCCACAGGGCCACAGGAGGACAAGGCAGTTGGTGTGCTCACCTTCCTCCTCCTGGGCAGCACCTCCAGCCACCCCCTGCCCACTGCTCAGCACCCACAGCTGAGCCAGGGCCAGGCTGTGCTGCACGGGCAGGCTGCTGCCACGCCTGCAGAGAGGAGGAGCAGAGAGTGTCCTGAAGGTGACTGAGCCCAGTGGTTCCCCTCTGGCACCCATCTGCCATGGGTGCAACCTTGGGTGCATACAGCACCAAGGTACCAGGGCCTGGGGCCACTCTTTGGGTATCCCTGCCCTGGTGCCAGTTCTAGCCTTATGGGGAAAGGAAGGTGGGCTCTGAAAGTCTTACTTGGTCTTGGTGATGACCAAGGCATCAGTGAAGAGGAGGAGGTCCCTTGTCCTCCTCTTGCGGCCCTGGGTCAGCTGCACGCGCTCACGGAGCAGTGGCTCAGGCAGTCCTGGGACAGGTGGGCACAGCTGCGTGGGCTCAGGGTCATCCCTGCAGAGCAGAGAGCAGCAGGCATGAGCAGTGTGGCTGCCGGGGGTCCCGGCTGCGCTGACGTGTCCCCAGGCCCTGGCTGAAGCCTACCTGGAGCCACTACAGCAGTTCAACTGGCCCATGCTGCCAAGCCGTGGAGAAGCCTCGTGTGGACAAGCTGGTAACTGAGAGAAGCACCCAGCTAAGCCAAGCAAGGATGCCAAGGGGATGTTGGTGGTGAGCAAGCCCTTGGCTGTCCCCCTGCCTCTCCGGTGTCTTCCCTGCAGGCACTGAAGCCGTTGCCAGGCAACGCCGGGTGAAGGCAACGACAGCCCAACGGTCACTGGGGATAGCGGCGGGGGAGGGGCCCTGGAGGGCTCTTCCCAGTGTGCCCAAGTCTGGTGTCCCTGCCTATGGCAGGGAGTTGGAAGTGGATGATCTTTGAGGTCTCTTCCAACCTAAACCATTCTATGATTCTATGATATCTGTAAGATATTGTAAATATCTGCTTCTATATTGTGCAAAGCTGTAAATATAAAGCTTCATCAATTAACTTCCAGCCTGCTGAGTCAAGTCTGGGTTATTTCAAAAGTAGGAGGGGAGGGGATCATGGAAATCAAGAAATTACCACATAAAGCTAACAAGTGAATCCAGCCACCATCCATGAATGTTTTTAATGTTGAAATGAATAACATTTGTGCTCTGTCCCAAGAGGAAGGAGAACATCATGGTCATGGAACAAATGCCACTGGAGATTTTGAAGAAGTGACTGGGTTTCCATCCCTGAATAATTTACAAGATATATGTGAAGATCTAAGGAACTGATGAAGACTGACAGCCAAAGGTTCAGACTTTGTGCACTCAAGAAGGGATAGTCACCTTTCACCATATAGAGAGAAGACTGATTCAGATCTGCCTGTCTTAACCTGAAAAAGCATCGGAAGATTTTTGTTTCCTTGTTGTGAGTTGAATGGACTTTTTTGGCTAAGTTATAAGAGAGAAATGATTTTGCACCTAGCAAATTATTCATGCATTCTGTTTTGCTTTAATTTTACATGAAGGATGCAAAAGTAAACTGAAAGTGTTTACTTCCTGCAAATTTAATGTCATACTTAAAAAGAGAGATGAACCCAAATATTCTTCTTGTACAAGAGAATTTATATTTGGCATTGGCAACCAGCTGGAAAGGCAGAGAGACATCCACTTCCCCTATGATTTGCTTGTTATTATTAGATCCATCAAAGAGAGGATAATATTTTGGTGGTTTTTTTTTTGTTTTTTTTTTTTTTTTTTATTAAAAGGAGAAAATGTTATAACTGTGATTTTGGGAGGAAACTTTGCCAAAAATAAAAAGAGCAGAGAAAAAATGTTGATAAACCAAATACTAAAATCTCCAAACACCCACAAATCTACCACCTTTCCTCATCAGAAGATTGAGAAGCCTTCTGCACATTTGATCAAGGTCCCATTTACTATCACAGAAAAAGTAGATAAGGCTTTTTTTTTCGTGTACAAAATACCAATACACATCTTTGAAGGATCTGTGCGTGATTGTATACATCACTGTTCTAAAGTTGTATGTTACCTAAGTTCTGGTCCTGAATGCTTATCCTGAATTTTTTTTTTGCAGGTGGGTAACTTTGGGCCACAGATCTGGGTGAAAACAGATGCCCATAAATACAGCTACAAGTTACCATGCAATAGCCAGTAACTTTTAAGAGATCCACACAAGCATTGTTGAATGGACAATGGGATGGACAGAAAACTGGCTGAAAGAGAGTTGTGGTCAGTGGTGCCCCTCCAAGGATCTGTACCGGGTCCAGCCCTGTTCAACATATTCATCAGTGTCCTGGATGAAGGGAAAGAGCGTACCCTCAGCAGGTTTGCCAGTGGCAAAACTGGGAGGGGTGGCACACCAGAAAGCTGTGCTGCCATCCAGTGTGATCTGGATAGGCTGGAGAGTTTGTCAGAGAATAATCTCATGAAATTCAGCAAGGACAGGTGCAGGGTACTGAACTGAAGGAGGAATAACTCCACATATCAGGAAAAGGTGGGGGCTGACCTGATGAAAAGCACCTCTGTGGGAAAAGACTTGAACGTCCTTGTGTACATCAGGGTGGCCATGAGCCAGAAATGTGTCCTTCTGGCCAAGAAAACCAGTGGTATCCTGGAATGCATGAAGAACATGTGGCAAGCAAGTTCTACTTCTCTGTCCCGGTAAGGCCTCATCTGGAGTACTGTGTTCAGTTCTAGGCTCGCCTGTTCAAGAAGAAGAGGAAACTGTTTGAGATGTTATAGCAAAGGGCTACAAAGATGATTGAGAATAGAACATCTCTCTTTTGAAGAAATATTGAGGGACTTGTGCCCAGTGATAGGGCAAGAGGTAACAGGTACAAACTTGAACATAGTTTCATCTAAACTTGAGGAGGAATGTCTTTGCTTTGAAGGTGGTAGAGATCTGAAGCAGCCTGCCCAGAGAAGTGATGGAGTGTCCATCTCTGAAGCCATTCAAAGCTTGCCTGTGCAACCTGCTCTAGGTGAATGTGCTCTGATGGGGCAGGTTCCCAACCTCTGGCTACCATAAATCACAGATAGTTTCTCGGTCCCCCACAGCAAACCTGGTCCCCAAATCCTTAGGGAAAGAACAGTGTCTCTGCAGATGCATGATAGCTGAAAATGGAAGAGAATGTCACGAGGTTAATCATGACCTGAGCGTTAATGAAACCAAAAGCAAAAATAAAAGTTTTTTTGTAATTCTGGCTACAGAAAAGATTTTATAACTGCAAGCTGAGAGATACTTTAAACAGGAACATGCTAGCGAGACACCAGTAATAGGGCACTGAAATGCTTCTTGCTGTCACTGACACACCAAAATACCATGTCCAGGGATTGTTTTCCAGTTGTAGTGAATCTCTTATATTTCAGAAGAAAACTATTTTTCTCTGTATCCCAAAAGAAAAGCTAGACATCAAGATCCCAGGAAGTATGCAGTGATCTGATTAAATATTGTTATGAACGGTGCATAACAAATTCACCATGATCTGCCTCCTTTCATCCTCTTTTTGGAAAGGCAAACGAATTATCTTATCTTGTAATCACACAGTTTAATTTCAAGCTTCTGTCTTATCCTGTTTCTATCCTACAAGCTCCCCTTGAACAATCCACTTCAAGTTTCCATGATTTAATCACTTCCAGTATAATAATTGAAGTTCTTCATCTGCATGACAGACAGGGACCTCTTTACAGAACTTCCTTTTCTATTAAAATCCTTCTAAATTTTAGTTTAGAAAGATTTACTTCCAGGTCAGCCCCAAATATAAACATTTCCTCTCAGTCCTCATTTTTTTCAGGCTTCCCAAACTGGCCTTTTATAACCTATTTTAAAATAAATTCTCTATTTTCCTAACTATCCATCATTGTTCAATTTCTTATTTTCTCTTTACTATAGGTGAGCAAAACATAGCTTTAAAAAATGATAAATAAACTTTGGGCAAACTTAATTTATGGAATTTTTAATTTAACCCTGGGTGAGAGATGAGATGCATGAGGTCAGAAAAAATAAAAGACTTGATGAATTCAGGTAGATTCAAACTTCAGGATGTTATGGCCTGTGCTATCTGTGAACCTCTAGAAAATAATTATTTCAGCAATACTTTTCTTAAGATTTTTCTGCTAGGAAACACATTCTAAGGAGACAGAAGTATTGATGGATTCTGGATGTAAACTACAGTGATATCCCACAGGGCTGTGTGGTTGTGCTAGGTGCCAGACGCCCTCTCATTTGGTCACTGTGGATTATGATGCAAGAAGCTGCTGATGTTTATCACTTTCAGATGCTTTTGCCATTAAGATACTTCCACTTTTGTTAGTCCCTGAAAAACAAGAGGGATTTAGCTACAGCTGCCGATGTGCATCTTTATGTCTTCAACTTCTGAACATATTCTACAGTACAAGTAATTTCAAGTCTAACACGTGTTGTGAAGGGCAGGGGGATTAATGTGGTACAGTCAGGAATTATAAGAATAGATTTTTTTTTTTTTCTCAGAAACCCCCACCTTCAGCTATATACAGAATTTTTTAATAACAGGATTTGATTCAATTGGGAAAAATCTTCAAATGGTGCTATAGACAAATTCAGAAATTTAGGAAGTCAGAAAATGGGAAAGGCTAACAGCTTTTACCCCGCTAACAATTTTCCAAGGAGAGAATCAAGGTAACAACAGCTTACTCACTACGTTGAGGAGAATGATGTTCTTTGTGGAATCCTTGATGTTATTCTCTCTTTGGCTCGATTGGTTCTGGCTACAAAATAATATCCAATCAGATTCAAAAGGCACAGTTAGGAATTTGAAATATGTGTTTACCACGAGGCAGAGCACTGTGGGAATCGCTGCCTCCGGCAGTGAGGAGGAAGAGCCAAGCTTCGTCAATCCCTTAAGCGGGATACAGCCAGAATAGCAAACAGGGAGCTGGGGGTTAGCTGTCCCAGAGAATCATAGAATGGTTTAGGTTGGAAAAGACCTCAAAGATCATCCAGTTCCAACCCCCTGCCACAGGCAGGGACACCTCCCACTAGATCAGGTCGCTCAAGACCTCATCCAGCCTGGCCTTGAACACATCCAGGGAGGGAGCAGACACAACCTCCCCAGGCAACCTGTTCCAGTGCCTCACCACCCTCACTGTGAAGAATTTCTTCCTAATATCCTGTTCAAATCTCCCCTCTGCCAATTTGAACCCATTCCCCCTCGTCCTGTCATTACAAGACCTTGTGAACAGTCCCTCTCCAGCCCTCCTGTAGGCCCCCCTCAGATGCTGGTAGGCTGCTATAAGGTCTCCCCAAAGCCTTCTCTTCTCCAGGCTGAAAAGCTCCAACTCTTTCAGCCTGTCCTCATAGCAGAGGTGCTCCAGAAACCGGGTCCAGGTGCTGCCAGCAGTTCTCTCTAAAGGGACCCAGGACTTGCCGAGCCTGCCAAGCTGCAGGGTAGTGTAGAGTGGGGACTGTCCAAAAGGCAGGAACAGTACAAAATCCAAGCGGCGTGCAGAAGAGAGGAGCCATCAGATCCAGGACAGTCCCAAAACTGGGAATCTCTCAGGCAGGAACCTCTCAGGTGGGAACACCTCGTGCCCTTTCCCTTGCCTATTTATGCCTTTTCCAACAAGATGTTAATTCACCAATACACAGTGGGTGCAAAAACTCAGCCATTACCAGCTCAAATCCCTGCGTGGGCTGGAATCATGAGCCTCAATACGTGCCAAAAGGGTGCTGTACTGTCCCCCCTTGCAAGCCCACAGGGTGGGGGTGGGAAAGCAGTTTCACACCTTCTTCTTCTCCCATTCACCCGTGGGTGAGGGGAGAGAAAGAGCAGGAAAGAATCCGGGCTGTCCAGGATAACACGTTCAGTGTTTTGAGGCATTCTAGATGAAAAGAGTCTTTAAGAGATGATGCTTTGACTCCTTGTTGTAACAGATTTCAAAGATATCTGCTGTCTGTTAAACAGGGAAAATATTACAAATTAATATGAATTAGACAAGAGGAAAGTTTGACATTCCAAATGCAAGTTACCCATTTCAGCAGGAACACGTGGAGACAGAATGTCAGGACTCCTGTTAACACAACGTATCAAACCCAGGAGTGTAGTTGCTAGACAAATCCATCACTGAATGAAACATTAGAGTGCACCTAATGATTCTGTACTGAAGCCACTATGTGCTGGCTTCAAAAAGAACAAAAGAGTTTTCCACAAGCTTTTTTTGTTTGTGTTTTTTTCCTGTGCATTTTGAAATTATCTTCTCTGTTCTCTCTACCTATGCATTTACCCCACAAACTTAACAGATAGTTTGTAGTGACACCAAGCAAGCATTTTAAAAAGGTTTATTGAATATCTGTGTTTCACGAGATTCACTTTCTGCTCCTTATCCCATTTAGAGGCCTGTCTTAGCAAAATGCTTTTAGAGAATATAGCTGAGAAGTGAAAAGTTTTGTTCTTGTGGCCAAAGCCACAAAAAAAAATTATAGAAGACAGTGCTGGTACTCCCAGCCTTCTGGATCTTATGCTTTCCTTCATACCACTAACAGTCACATTAACAAAAAAAAAATTAGGATGGTGCATGGTAGTGAGGCAACCATATGAAGGAAAAATGCCCAGTCCTCTGCTTCTACACTTTTGCTGAGGTCAGTGCAGCTAAGTACTTCTAAAAATTTCCAATTCACACTCCATTTCCTGTGTCTTTATAATGAAGCTTGTGTAAATGGCAGCAATATGATGTACCTCTGATGTACAGGAAGCTAGTCTGATCATCTTTGCTCAAGAAAGTTAAAATGTCTCCTAAAGAAATCTATTGTAGTAGTAACAGCTTTGCACAGTTGTTCCATGCAGTTCTTACCAAATTATTCTGCTATTATTCTGTTTCACCTGTGCAGAACAGAAAGTGCTTCTCTACCCATTAGTAAAGAAAGGGTCATGGAACAGGTAACACTTCCCTCTGGAAGCCTGCAGCCTGACAGTAAAGATAGCCAGTTTTCCATTTTTTCCTGAAAATGCCACAAGCCAAGAGGGTTACCATTCACTTTGGAAGGAGGAGGAAGAATAACTGAAATAAAAGAAAGTTGAGATTTCCCCAGCACAAACTGCAAGGGAATATTCTGTGCATCAAAAATTAGCTAAAATAAGGGTGACCAACAATAGGAAGCAGTCCCAAAGCATTCCTTCACAAATTAATTGCAAATTATTGATCAGATCTATTATACAGACAGGAGTTAAATGCTGCAGAATAGCGTATCTGTGATCTGCTGCTTTTTTTTTTTTAATCTAGGGATACTTTTTTTAATTGCAAAAATCTGAACATTGTAGGTGGTATTCAGGGGCTGCTTCCTGTTGTCAAGAAATAAATATCTGTTATGAAAGCTTATAGGGATTTTTTAAAATATGAAATCAGATGAAGAAGGAAACATGACATTTGATGATAGCCTAAAAGCTGCTACTCCAAATAGTTCAATGAATGAGTTTGCCTGAGTAAAAATAAAGTTAAAAAAAAAAAAAAGACTGTCCGTACTCAGCCCCACATTTACACCCTCATTTTTGGTACACTTTTTGTGTGCTTCATTGGGAGGGTTTTTCTGACTACTTAGTCATCAGTCTCACTTTAACTGCTGCTTGGCATTATGGTGGATCTCTGCCCAGAAACTACTCTATAACACAGCAAATCAAACAGCATCTTGTTATTTGTGCGCATTAAGACAGGTCAGAGCAGTATGCTCAATATGGGATGTAATGGAGGAGTAACCAGTGATAAATGTGTGATAGAAAGCAGCCTAGCATCAGTGGCAAGGAAGAGAAGGAAATTAAAAAAAGGACTCCTATCACAGTGAGCCAGAGCTATAACTCATGGTGCTACATAATTTGAACATTCCATCTCATCTGAACAAAGATAAATTTCTTTGATGACAGGGACACAAAGTCTTTTATGATTACTTAGGTACCCTGACATAAATGGCCTTATTTCTCAGTTGTGTGGCTAATCAAGTTAATTACTGCTTTTCATCTGTGCCCAGTTGGGAGTGGCAGCAATGATTTCAGCCCAAGAGCTGATGCTGAGCCTGTGCCACTCAGGCTACCTGAGTGGTGATGTGTTTAGAGGAATGACAGGCTTTACAAAGAACATGAAAGGCATTGTAGGTGTCAGTCTTTTTCATACTTTATATCTCTGTGATTGATAATACATGGTCAAATGCAACAGCTGTACTCAGAGATAACATTCACATTACTCTGAATAAATTATTAAATGTGTTGCCACAGATCTCATGGAAAGACTACTGAGAGCAGTGAAGTCTCCCCACTCAGACCAGCAGCTATTTGTATCAACTACTTCTGTCATAAACAGATCCTCAAAAATACAAAATTTATATAAAAATTATTTTTTTGGGTTTAAACTTAATTAAACATTGCTTTTCACATACAGAGAAGCCATTTGAGAGATGTGCTACTGTTCATCTGTTTTCAGGCAAGTTCAAAGGATTTATCTTGTCATTGGGATTCAAGGGGAATTTAGAATCACAGAATGCACTGCTTGGAAGCGACCTCTAAAGGCCATCTAGTCCAATGCCCCTGCAGTAAGCAGGGACACATCCAACTAGATGAGGTTGCTCAGAGCCCCATTAAGTGTGACCTTGAATGTATCCAGGGATGGGACCCCCACCACTCTGGGTAACCTGTTTCAGCATTCCAGCAACCTCATATTAAACAATTTATTCTTAATGTCCAGTTTAAATCTACCCTCCTTCTGTAGTTTAAAATGATTGCACCTTGTCCTGTTTTTGTAGGCTTTTGCAAATAGTCTTCAGGTTTATGTAGGCCCCCTTCAGCTAGTGGAAGGCTGCTATAAGGTCTGCTTTCACATAAAACTTTGATTTTAGCACCTGCAGTGGGTGCAGCTTTGGATGCCCGTCTGTGCTCGTGCATGCTGTGTGTGCGAGCCTCTCACGGATGCAGATAGAAAGTAGACTCAGGGATGGAATGATGTTGTGACCTTGGTCTTTTGTGGTGGCTGACACTTGAAGCCTCTGTGCATTGGCAGAATTGCAGGCAATAATAGCTGCAGTGGTCAGAGGAATCCCTATGCCTACCAAGAGGCAGCAAGTGTAGCTGTCTGCGTCAGTCAGCTGCCAGGTCTGTGTCTGCAGAGCAGGGATGAATATGGATTTAGATCCTTTTAGCAGTGCAGGGTAAAGTATGTTCAGATTTTAAAGAAAAAGGAAAAAAACCCGTCTGCACCAGAGAAAAGCACATAATAGCACTGCCTCCTAGTGTGTTGTCTCTCATTCATCCTGAGAGAGAAACTTTCAAAGTCCAGCCTCCATGGCTGTTTCAGAGAAAGATGATCTGCTTTCTGAAGTCTAGAGACAAAACAAAACCACACGCAAAAACACCAAGCAACCCAAACAAACAAAGAAACGAAAAAAAAAAAAAAAAAAGATGCAAGACTTTGCGTCTTGTGATTGCTTAGGCATGAGAAGTATTTGTCTGCTGTTTGCATTTAATTTTGCAGTGAATACCACCCTTCTCTCACCCTCCTGTTCCTTGCTGGTTTGCTGCTATTTCCTGAATAACTATCAGCAAATTGTGTTAGGAGTAAATTTCTCCCTCAAAAAAAAAAAAAAAAAAAAAAAAAGAAAAAGAGACTAAATTCCTTTGTGTTTCTAAAGGACTTTGAAGTCCCAAAATGAAAGTTCTAGTAAAGCACAGCATTGTCTTCTCCTCCGGCCAAAGTAAAAATTTGGGTCATTTGCAGCTGAGGACAAATCCTGCATTTGATCCTGTGATCCTATGATGTCTGAAATGAAAAAGAAGTATCAGTGGCAAGGGAAAGATACACATTCAGGTTGGCACAGTGGTCGTTCAGCTCCTATGGCTCCCTGTTTTTTGATTGGAACAAGTCCTTATGATGAAGTTCATTCTGGGCCAGCATCTTTCTACATCCTGCATTTGTGCTCCGTGATATCTAGGTTTCGCATTTGGCATTGGAACAGCTGCTTGTTGAGAGAGCCACTTCTCTTCCCTCTGGCTGCTTGGAAACCAGTTGTGCACCCTGCCCTGTGTAACGTCTATTGCAGTTACAATGTAAATTGAGGCTTTGGGCTCTTTGCTTTTATAAGATCTCTTTCAAAGACGTGATTAGCATCCTCTGGCGGTATTTACCTCTGTGTTTTAGCATTTTGGCTTATGACAGAGAAGTGGCCTATCAGAATGACACTAAAATGACACACTATATCTGTATATATTAAATATAGCTTAGACACCCTCACATGTCACAAAGTGTTTCTGCAGCCTCTAGAGGTGTTCAGGCTTTCCAGTGGAAGCATGTTGGCCTATTTCTATTGTTTTCATACAAGGAGTACAAGTCCTGTGCAAAGAGAGGCTCAGATCAGTTAACTGCTGGTGCTTGATCTGTCCATCCTCCGTCTTTATGCTGCTGTTCTAGTAGTGCCAATTAGTTACAAATTATTTTCATGATCTCATATTCAGAAAGAAAAAAAAAATCTTGCTTATGGGAGTTCTTATGAGGAGTTCTGGAAAACCTTGATCAAATTAAGTCTCTGTGGTTTAGACTCAAGCTTTCCTTGCTGTATAATTGATGTAATTTTGCTTTAAGAATCTATTGTTAACTTTGTGATTCACTCTTACAGTCTGGGCTGTAATAGAAAGTTCAATGATATACACATTACAAAATGCTTTAAACAATGAGAGAAAAGAACACATTATCTTTCTCAAACTGTCTTTTCTTACACTACAAGATCCCTGTTTCTCATTTACACTAAAGCCCCTTTATATTCTTCCAGCTGTAGCAATAAGACGTGAATTGTATATGAATTACATTTATGTAATTTTTTAGTACAAATAAATACAAGTTCTTGAGTTTTCCTTCTCTGGGATTTGAGGTAGAGACATCCATGCTGTGTTGGCCCAGTTATTCTAGAGAGTGTAAAAATGGCCAGATCCTGTTGCTTAACTACTTTTTATTCTTGAAAGATCATCAGCACATGCAGTCATTAAAACACAGTACAATGTGACATGCCTGCCACATCATTAACTGATAAAATGTCAACAATTTAGTTTTCACAAGAACAACTGATTATAGAACTGCACTGAAAAATAACAACATTTCCCTTCTCTTTGGGCAGATAAAACCCAAGTTTTTATTTTCTAGCTTGGACTTCCAACTGTAGAAAACGAAAACTATTGCATTTGTATGTGTAAGTGAATTAGAGTTCTCTCTCTTTTGCAGTGAGAAAAGCACTAAGCTTTTATCTATTAATTATTTGCATTCTGAAGTGCTAAGTAACATATGTTCTTTAACTGTTCTTTTTAGCAAAATTATATTTACAGTCAAATAAGTCTAATTCTTTTAAAATATAAAGCTCTTTATTGATAACATAAAGTGCAATATATTCTTGAATGCAAACACAGTTTCTTAGAGAAGTTTGTTCCCAATGAGGTTTTTGTGTCCTATTGGTGCAGTTAAGGTTTTAAAAGCATTTCATGAAGCAAGATTTGCATACATCAGTAATGGCCACACACTACAGTTCTTTTCCAGTATGCTCATTTCCAGTGAAGTGCTTGGGTATATTTACAAATATGGTAAAATAAAAGACAAATAATTTGATGGGGAATATAATGACTTCTGGCTAGTAGGTGGCATTATGAAATAATAGTGAATTAACTTTAGCAAACATATTAAAATATTAGTGAAAAGATCTTGGAATGACTCATTTAACAAAACTTACACATTTTTATTTCCCATTTAGCAGTATCCTTCACTAATATATTTACTTTCATTCTATTCTTGGACCAATGGAAGGTCATTTGCATTGCTGTAATTCTAGAAAAGCATTTAAATATGCCAATTAATTCTGGAATTGAAAACGAGGTTTGTGTCTCTTTTATATTAAAAAAAAAAACCACCTCTAAACATTAATAATCTGTCTGTGTTTTTATTGCCAAACTCAGTTACATGATACTGAATTAAATAGTCCTGAAAAGAAATGTAGATAGCTTTCAGGGAACATACATTGTCGAGGTAATATATTAGTATTATTATTTAAAATCATTATATGCTGTCTGTTGCTGCACAGTGTTATATCCAATTTACCAAAAGTTTCCCTTTTCATACAATACAAAAACAGTATTGGAGCAATGCCATAAGAGCTGGTACACTGAACTGTCTTTTTAAAAGCTGTTGTTGAAAATGCATGAGATTGAATAAGGCATGGGGTTTATGGTGCTTTTTGTTGTTTTTTTGCTCTTTTTTTTTCACACTAAGAGGTCAGGAAATGACTGAATAACTCTATTGTGACATTTTCAATTTATTGGAAAACAAATATGTAAACTATTTATGATGTCTGATCATTCAGTCTGGGAGCTGGCAAAATGTTAATCTTGGCTCTGGTCCTAAAAATTGACAAAAAACAGATTCATGTTGTTGTTGTGGATGGCCTGAATGGGCCAGAATAGGTCTGAACATGTCCTGACATGTTTTTCTGCTCTCCCTCTCTCTGTTTTTGGGGAGAAGTAACGTGGGAAAGAGGACAAAGAACCTGGAGCCACTGAGTCTAAGGACCCTGGCCTGCCCAGACTTGTTTTGGTCCTGTTTACATCCTGTGGTAAACAAGGTACATACACTTGCCTTGTGCCTGCCTCATGCAAGGCATACATTTTCCCCAAATTTGGATAAAGCAAGCCTATGGCTTCACCTAATATGGTCAAGCTTGGCTAACTGCCATTCTGATTGGCTATTCTGTGTCCAAAGGCCCATTAGTCTCGGGCTAGATTGATAAAAGAGATGAGCAGGTAACACGATGTACTTTGCCATTGTATTTGTGCTTGCTGCTTGCTTACTGCTACTGCCATAGTCTCTGCTTATTGTGCTTTCTCTCTGTATTACTACCTCATTGCATCCTGCCATGTTAGGCTAAACTACAAGCTAGCTCTGCCACAAAGTAACAAACCCTGATACTTTGGGTTTGTCTGCCTGGGAACTGCCTGCTTCAAGTTTACCAGGAATAGGCACCAAATACCTTCATGTGATAGGCCTGCTTAGCCAGCATGACATCTGTGCCAAGAAATCCTGCTTATACCCACCAAGATGAGGAGCCCTGAAAGGGACACACAGATTGTCCAGAGAAATCAGGACCAGGTCAGAGATAGTCTGCCTTTCCCCAGCATCCCTGTAAAGCCCGAAAAGAATCAGAAGCCTCTGCAGCTGACAAGGTATTGACAGAACTCCCTGAAGTGTTTGTGTGCTGTCTGAAGATGTAGCTAGCCCCATAAGTCAGGAGATTCATATTTGTGAGTAAATACTTAAAGCCTCTTGTAATTCACAATTGCTTTCTGCCATAAGCAGAAAGGAGCTCACTTAAACCATCTAGTGCATGAGTGGTATAACTGACTGCAATTCTTCCAGTTCAATTGAGTTTAAATGTTATATTATTGCTAGTTGTTTCTTAAGCATTCTACGTTGTATGTTATTATCTATATAATGTTTCTATGACCATGTGAAGAACCAATTGTTATGAAAATTAGTGGTCGGGGGGTGGGACTCCTGAATATAAAAATTAATAAGCAATTTTAATATTCAAAATATATAATCTTGCAATCAATTAATTTCTCTTCCATTGCAGTTGTTTATCTCATCATCTGAGGGCCCCAGGCCAATGAGGATAACAAGAAGCTTTTTGTTTGATTTCATAGAGAACATATTAGCAAACCCACAGAATCTCAGATTATCAGTTGTCCCCCAGCTTCTAAATAAACCAGTTTAACAAAAAACTCTTCAAGGACCCACCTTAGCTTTGTAGTGGTGAAATTAGAACATTAACAAAAATATTAAATGTAAAATCATCTTCTATGAAATGTTATTATGTTCCTGTCACACTAAACTAAACATTTAAAACTAGTATTAAGCAGAATATGAAATTGTAATTGAAATGTATAGTGCAAGAAATAGATACATTTAGGTAAGAATAAAACTTACCCCAAACTCAACTCATCAGGTGTCTTAGAATCAGTTTCTCTACCTATTTAACCACCCATCCTGGACCAGGACTTGGATATCCTCCACGAACAATAACAAAAATGTTAATAGCACTGTGTGGCAGAGACTTTGCATTCTTGTTCTTTGTAAAGACCTGTATGGGTCAGTCTAGTAGGTTAATAAGTTTTCAACACTCCAGCTTCATAGTTTACACCAAATTTCAACAGGTGACCACTACATGAAGAGCAGTACTCTAATCTGCTTCACATAACCCATCTACCAGCTGAGTATCTCCATTCCAATGTGTGGCATCAGCTTTGGAAGAGTAACTTCATCAGTGTCTGCGCTTTCATGAGTCAGTTGGAGTAGATTTCACTGGAGAACAAAGAATTTATGCTTTTTTTTTTTTTTTCAGTGCTCCTCACAGTCTTTGAATTTGTGGAGCCCCTTGGTAGACCTCTTTGGCTTGTAAATCCAGAGGAAAACAGGCAAGAAGCAAAATACCCATCTCAGTGATCTTAATCCATCACTTCTAACTGCTTGAGTCATATGACATAAAAAAAGAGTATGATAGTGGAGGAAAAACTCAAACAGGTATTTTGAAACTAAACATGTACTTCAACCTCACCTTTCTTTGTTTCAGGCCTAGAGATAGTGTCTCTTGGTTTCTTAGTCTGTGGATTTTCATTTCTCATCTCATTGCTATGTCCTTATCTCACACAAGCTCTTCTAAAGCTGACAAATTGCCAGGTCATATCAGATTAAACTTTTCATTGATTTCACACTCCAGCAAGGAAACATTTAGTGACCTTTATAATCAGTCTATACTGGAAGAAAACCAGCTTTATTTTTAGGATTTATTAGCATGTAGCCAGCCATTACAACTACCCAGAGGAAGGACACTTAGGTAAATGACCTGCTTGGCTATCAAGTATACTCTATATTATTTAGGTAGTAAGGGGGAGAACAAATGTCCACATAGACCAAGAAAGAACCAGCTTCTGGCATTTTGAAGAAATCAAATTTAATCCCGTGTTATTTTCCTAATGAGCAAAGACTTCTGAGTCTCATGGCACAGATACAAAATTCAGCTCTACAGGAAGATTTGACATGATGAAAACCAGCTGTAGATCCTAAAGCTATATCAGGAGAATCCAGGATTACATATTATTATGTCTTCATAGTTTTGGCCAGCTTGTGTACTTTCTATGCTTGTGAAGAGTAGCATTTTGTCTTCTTCACCTCTGTCCAGAGAAAGTGACCTTGGCCACAGATGTAGGACAGAAATAGCCTTGACTGGTTTGTCACCATACCTAAACACAGGTGGCGAGGGAGACAAGAGCTGGTGTGACAATAGCAAGTGTTCACATAGGTATGTCCTCAGGCTTCTCAATAAATGTCAGAAAAAGTCATACTGGAACAACCCTGATGTGGAATCCTCAAATCAGGGCGCCAATGTGGAAGTGTGATGTGTGCAGTGATGAAGCACTCCAGGTAGCTGTTCACCTGAGTTTGTTATTTATGAGTTTATAAGAAGCTAAAGAGCAACATGAGGAGGATATGACATCCATGTAATTAGGCACAAATCTCTAATAGCCAGCAACAGCATCTGACCATATTAAAAAATGTAAAGTGGAGAGATATTGACACTTACCCTGCAGTAAACAAACTAGAATGAGTTAGATGTGCCCTAAGAATGCTAATTTCTTCCACTGACTACAAAGTGGTCCCTATGTGACAAGCTCAGATGGACCTGCATTAATTACACTTAAAATCAGCCAAAATTAATCTCATGTCAAGCATCTCACTGCAGACATCTATTTGCAAAAAACCCTAAAGCTCCTTGGGCACTGTCTGAAGTGCACATCAGAAGAGGGAACAAAGTTGCAACTAGGGAGAGGTTTTGTACTAATAGTCTCTATAACTGTCATTTGTCAGTGCAATCATGTCTTTACTGAAGCAATCTATCAGCTGAAATGCTGCATTGTCACATAAAACTCAGAGGACATAACAAAGTAAACCAAGCATCACTAATATTAGGCTACATTAGAGAAAGAATATTCTTATTTTCATGTCTGAAGACAAAAAAACCTTCCTAGACCAGGGTGTTCATGGTGAAGTAGAGAAAGAATATTCTCGTTTTCCTGTCAACCTACAGTACTTCTGTTTTGTTGTCCAAAGAACCTTACTTCCAAACTAGTTTATGATAGCTAGAGGTAGATTCCATATGGCAGACTTTCTTCTACAACAATACAGTGAGTTTCTTTTTTTAAGGATCTGAAAGTCAAACCTTACCTTTGCTTTATGCAATGCTATTGTTTTGCTTTCTTTGAGTCTTCTCTGCAGTGTTGTACATAAAATGTGTTCTGACATGGAGGATGTCCCTGGCATTTTATATTTGCAACAAATCAACCTCATGCTTGCTTGGCTGTCATCTTATGTAAGGGGTTATGTTCACATGTTCTGGCAATTTGAGACACTGGGACTACAAGAAATCGACACTCTTCTGCAAATCTCCTGATATATACAGAAAGAAGGAATTATTTAACTGCTAAATAGTGGTGTTACATAAACTAAGATAGATAGATCTAGAATCTATCTTTAAGAAGACCCAAGGGGAAAGAAAGGTGTGTAAATACTTTGCAAAACACTGTCAAGGATAAAGTAATTATAATGACTATAGATATGGAAATGCTGCTTTTTTGAGTAACACAAGCAACTCAATCCACTATTTACTTGAGGAGACAATTAAGTGATGACCTGAGCACTGTGCTCAAGTGCCTCGGAGCAAAGAGATCTCTGATGCTAACACTGCTCTGGTGTTCAAGGGTGGCAAGAAGAAGCCCCAAGGACAGAAGCTGAAGTGAGATGCAATGAGGGCAGAAATAAGATATGCAGATTTTTGGGTTTTGCTTCTGTGATGGTTTGGGAATTACCCACCCCCACATACATGTTTGAATTCACCTAGGCTAGACTCAGCTGGCTGGAGGTTAAGGAATGAAGTTTTATATTTACAAGCAGATATTTATAATATATTACAAATATTTACAGCTATATACAGTAAAAAGGTAATACAGAAAAACAACACCCATCACAAAGATCAGAGTCCCCAAGAGGGGTTCATGACCACCCTTCCACCTTCTCTCCACCCACCAATCTTATCCCAGACTCTGCCTTACCTGTAAGGTGAATTAGGAGGATCAGACAGAGGGTTAGAAGCAGAATCAATTAGTTGGGTTATACAGATCCAGCTAGAAGGCAAGGAGATGGAGAGACCAACAACCAGAGCTCAGACCAGAGTAAATCTCTGTCTTATCTATGTTTGTGCCCTTGCTCTTGTATATCTCAGCAAACATATGAGTGAAGCAGACATCACCATTGTTTTCTTTCCACAGCTTATAGCCTAATTTCTCTTATTAAAATATTTCAATTAGCCTCCAACCAGTACAGCTTCAGATTTTTCTTTGTTTGTTTTTCATAATTAACCTTTGGAACTGCTTATTCAGGAAAGAGGTGAGCTCTTTATCTATCTGAATTTCTTTAAATCAGGATTGATTATCTGCATAAAAGAAACAGCAAATTCCAGCACACCTTGATGGACATTTAATTTCCTCATTTTGAATACTGAAGGCTAAACCGAACAGAATGGATTTCACTGTTTGTATCAGAGTCAAATGTAAGTCAAATGACATGTCTATAGGTTTTGAAGCTGGCAGCAAAAGAAATAATCTTAGAGGAAAGTAGGAAATCAAGCAATTGAGAGGGGATCATTTGCTTTCTGAAGCAGAAGCATCATTGACCTTGCTGATGATGGTTTGACTTTCTTGAACTGTTTCTGGGACAATTTACTTCATCTTGAAGAGAAAAAAAAAATTCAAGTAAACACAACAAAACAAAGCAAACTAAAAGTATGCACTGAACAATTCTTTGAAGTGGAAAGATTTTCCCATTGTTTCTCAATTTCAAACCTGGTTTAAAAATTACTCCCTTAAAAATACCCACTGACCTTTTCCCCCGCAAGCCTCCTCTCCCCAGTGATTCTCTCATCATCATGCTAAATTCTTTCCTCTGATCAGAGCACCTGACTCTACCTGACATTTAAGTGAGATGCACCCCCACATCTGAAGGCGGCTTTGGCTCTTTGAATCCAGATTTGTCTTTGTTTTATTCACAGAGAACAAAGTGTAAGTAGAGAAAAATAATTAAAGAAATGATTTATGGGCTACTTTAATCTATTTTCTGTTGAGACAACTGACAACTTTTTCTTCAACACAGGTGAAATGTACATAAGATTAAGGTTACTTACATAAAATAGTCCACACATACCTGCCTTGTTGGGAGGAGATGTTTTTTGGGTTTGGGTTTGGTTTTTGAAACTGTCTTTATTTTGTTCTTTTAAACAATTCCATTCATGTCTGTGTGCAGTATGTTATGCAAAACAATATTAAAGAAGCAGTTTAAATTGAGAAATTATGGGGTTTGTTTTTCCCCTGGAGACTATATTTTATCAAATGTAAAGGCTAGTCTTTTAACTAGATTATTTGTAAAGTGGCTTACTATTAGATTCATAAATGCATCCAAGAGCCTACTCTTAGTGTTGCTTTATCTCTTACAAC
The DNA here is from genome assembly GCA_013396835.1 of Psilopogon haemacephalus. Classification (NCBI taxonomy): domain Eukaryota; kingdom Metazoa; phylum Chordata; class Aves; order Piciformes; family Megalaimidae; genus Psilopogon; species Psilopogon haemacephalus. Next base: position 309,177 of record VWZI01022034.1, on the reverse strand, counting down.
TCCTGTTTTGTTGATGGAATCTAATTTTGGATTCACATCCAGGTAATGATACACTAATCCATTCTCACCACAACAATCTTTCACTGAGCTCACTGGATGTGGAGATTTAATGATAGCACAGTTTAAACACTTACTTTATGCATTTATTTTTGAAGTGTGTGGACACATTCTCATCTAATTTCCTTGAAAGCGTTCCAACATTTTTTCTTATCACATAAATATTTATAATAGATGCACCGAAATAGTCTGCAGAAAAATACAAAGCCAGACATTAATAGAAAAATTTTACACAGCTGAAGAAAAAGATCCCTGATTTATTTTAAGTGTAGAAGAATAACTTCTAATGTTTTATTCAAAAGCAGAATTTCTGAGAGCTTCTTATACATCTCTTGTTCTATTGCCAGATAATGATAAACTGTAGAATTAGGGGCCAGCCTGCAGTAAGCTGAGAGCTCTGAACCCTGATTGACTTAGTTGGAATAAGTTTTAGAAACTGAGAGTTCATTTCCAGATGGATTCTCCAAAAGCCCTTTGAAATCACTAGTCAGACTCTAGATATTAATACTGCACAAACTCTCTTCCTTCAAATGATGTTTTATGTAACATGAAATAAATCAAAAGACTGATGCTTAGACTGATGCCTAAGCAAAATGTGTAGTTGATGAAAGGACTACTTGATGAAGGGTGTAATGAGCTGCTAATTACTTAATACTCTTAATATTTGTGAACCTCTGTGCTATGGAGGGGAAGGATAGAGGGAAGCACATCATGGTTAGAGGGTCATCCCCTTCTTTGAGAGGTTATAATTTGTAAAGTCTTCTCTCTTCACAAAGCTATACAAAAGCTACATCTCTTTTCTGTCAGCTCAGTGCATACCTCAGAGACAGAGGAGAGAATGCCTGTTTGTAAGCACAGAAATATGTATTTCTTCTTGTTTCTAAGCAGTAGAAAAGGATGAAAAGTTTTGCTTTGTCCCTTACCTGCAGACTGGGAATAACCAGCTTCCCACATTTACTTCTCTATAAGCAAGACTATTGCTAAAGAAGCCACCACCTTCAGTCTGACACTGAACAAAGCTACTACTAGGAGAAAAAGCATGGCTGAAGTGGTAGGGAAGTCACATTACTTTGTGGTAACTATGAAGGCAGCTGTGGGCATCCCTCTCAGAATGAATTGCTTTCTACCTGGCTTGTCCACTACTCACCTGTGTTTTCCTGCATTAATTTCTAGCAGTTCTACTCCCAGTGCCACAATTGATCGTGAAATGTTTGTGAGATCAGCCCTACTTGAGTGCCTTTGTTTCTTAAAGATGCATGAATGAATATTCCTGACATGTTCCTGACGTGATGGTCCAGCCTATAGTGTTGCTGGCAGTGTTACAGCTATACATGTTAAAAGTATTTTACTCCTGCTGATGTCAAGGTATGTCAATAGAGGGATCTGGGATACGTGCTATATGAAAACCTTATTTTGCTGTATTTTATATATAAGATACATAAATACATTACACTTGTGGATATAATCTTTTACATGTAATGTTAGCCTTATTCATATACAATAGAAACAAATACCTATACAAAAATTATTAATAAAATGTTTATACAATTTGTACCTACAGGCATGCAACACGTATGTGTGTATATCTGCAGATACAAATATATCTGTATGGTTATGTCTAGAGCATTTGATTCTCACAGCCTGGTTAGGTTTCCCATTTGCTGTCATAATGCTGAATTTTCAAAGCCAGAACTTTTCCCTCTGGCAGGCACAGCAGTCAACACAGCAGACCACAAACATTTTTGGATGAGGTCAAGAAAGCCATGGAACAATGCAGTGTTATTTCTGAGGAGGGAAATTCCACCAAAAAAATTTTATCCTGAAATGGTAATGCCAACTAAGGAGCCTGCAGAGAACAAAAGGCAGGAATTGATAAAGCCCCGGTCTCCATCCAAATGCTGTGTCTCCTCCTGGGTAGCCTGGCCCAGTCTCAGGATCCAAAACACTAAAAACTGAAGACTTAATGCTAGGTTAGGATCTGGATATCAAGGAAGAAGCTCAGCTGAAAACACATCACAGGTGCATGAGGTGTGTTGGCTTTCTATAATCAATGTCAGCTTTACAAACACTCTAACAGTACTACAGTCTAACTTGGTTCCAAAACACATCCCCTCCATGTGGTTGTATATACTGGGGGGAAAAAATTACAACAAAATAAAACAATTCAATTAACCTTTCTGCCCTAAGCTTGGCTGTCTCTGTGGGTACCTTCTGGATGTGCACTGTCCTCCTTTTGAGTCAGCAAAATTTAAAAGTGTAAGTCTTGCTTCTTGCCACTGATACAGTGAATCAACAGAATCTGCTGACCTCTTATTCAGTGAAAACTGAGTGACAAAAATACAAACCACCAAACTTCAGCAAAAGGAGCAGCATTTAAAAATAGAGGTTTTATCCTCAGCTATCTGTCAATTGCAGAGCTAACACTGAGTCTTCACCAGTCAACAAACATGAATCCTCATATTTATGAACACTTCTACATTAAAACAAACAAATAAACCAACCAACTACACACTGCACACACCAAGAAACCCCACCAAAAACATAAACTTTCCATCAGAGTCATCCCTGGTGTACATTGCTGAAGGAGGCGGGGAAAGTGCTATCATTCTGCCTTGGAGCTTCTAAAGGTCATCAGACTTGCAGCATTTTTTAGAGGCTCGGTGAACTGATGGCTTTTTGGGAAGTGGTATCTGAATCACTGCCTCAATTCAGCAGGGATGAGGGCTAAATGGGGGAAATCCAGAATTGCAGGGAGAGCATTATGTAGGAAAATAGCTGAACACAGAGGGCTCATTTCTCATGGTGTTTGGTAAAATGTGGTAAGCATCATGAAAACAGTATTAGTGACTACAGAAGGACTTGTATGTTGACTGCAGTTTTAGTCCTTTGGAGGAATACAGAATATCTCTCATAAAGCACAGAGACAACTTTTGTTTAAAAATGGTTTTGAAGTACAATCATAAATCAAATGCAGCCTCTGACATGTTATGAGGACAAATACCTTTCTGCTTCTTCAGCTTCTCATACTTAGGGTTTCAGGTAGCTGTGCTTTTATATATATTTAAAGGAGCCCTTATCCTATCTTATACAAGTCCTTCATGTGGTCTATGCAGAAGTTGATGAATGGTAGTAGACTCTGACCTGATTTGACTATTTAGAAGCTGATTTTTTGATTGACAATGATTTTGCCATGCAGAAGAAAAAGCCCTGCAAAAAGGAGTTCATAGGACCAGAGCCAGTCTTGGTGCAGTCCAAAGGAGATGGGACAATTCTTTTAATTAGGCAGAAAACTAGAAGCCTTCAAAGTTTTCCTCTACTACTGGGGAAAAGTACCAGTTTGGTAGAGGCTTACTGCTCAAACAGAGATGTCTGTGAAGTAAACTGATGTGTGGAGTTTCTGATTTTCAGTTTAAAATGCCCNAAAAAAAAAAAAAAAAAAAAAAAAAAAAAAGAAAGAAAAAAAATCACTACCTCTTTGCATCACTCCTGATTTTCTCTATATACTCATAAGAAAGTCTGATTTGTAGTCCTGAGATTATAAACTAATCTTAAATTGCAGCTTTCCCAGTGGCACTCAGGTGCTAAATCACTGACAGCTCAGTTTTCGCTGCAGCTCTTGGTGATGTCTTTTCATTTGTTAGCTCTTAGCTTTCAATGATTCCCCATTCAATTTCTTTTTTTTTTTTTTTTTTTTTTTGTATGTTCTGTGTCTGTAGTTGCAGAGTGAAGCTGGGAAAANTGTGTAAGCTTCACTTATCCCCATCTGTTTCCTACCTTTCCTCTCCTCACAGTACCCTTAATATGATAGGCATTGTCCAAACATCTATGAATACCTAGGTTTTTTCCTTTAGAAATTCATCAAACCAAATGCCAGATATGAGCAAAATCAGGTTTTGTAGAATTTTGTATTCTTTTCACTCATTTTGATGTTTCCTGCCTCCCACACTTAGAGGTTTGATGCAGAACTCTTCAGCAGTAAGCAGAGATAAATAGTTTGGCAAGCATTCTTTTCTAAAGAAACATCATTGCTATGGAGGTTTCTTTTCCAAAGGACCCCAAATTCCCAAATCGGCACTGCATTATTGCCGCTTTGAAGTCAGCATCAGACAAATTGTGTTGTAGATATGAAGGAAAACTTTCCGCTCAAATGTCAACCTCAGTAAGGGCTTAGACACAAAGACTGTAATTTCCAAAGTCTCTCTGAGTCAGGATGGACTTCAGCTCACATCTTTTGAAAAGTCAGGTTCACATCTGACATACAGAGAAAGAGAGGATCCAATCTCTTACTCTAAGGCACAGCTTACACTCCAGAGATGTAGATTTACCTTCTCTGCTGTTGGGCATGGGACTTTACATCTGTGTACCTTTGGCATTGAGGTTCTGGAAAGAGAATGACAATTAGTTGACAGTGGAATTATGCTTGTGTGTATTTAACCCTTTTACTACCCCAATCTCCTTATCTCACTTCCTCCTGGGTAGGCATTTCATTCCCAACAAGCTTTGCATTCCCAACAAGCTGACAGTGTCCCTGGCCTGCCTGGTGCCTTTGCAAGTCTCATTACCCTTTGGAAACACCTTGCTCTCGATTTGCTTTGCTCTAGTGCAATCAGTGCAGCCAGATGGAAACAGTTTTGAAATTTACCTTTCCAAATACCAGCTTCATATTTCTCTTTTGATGTTTCTTGTTAGGTTTTCCAGTTGTCCTCACATCTCTCAGCTTGCTGCATTCCCTCTCACCAGGCAGTACTTTCCCCAGGCTTCTGGCTCTTTGAGCATTCTAACTTGCAAAGGCATTTCTGTCACGGAGGGGCTGTCACTGGAGCACTAATTTGCACTGCTGCCAACAACAATGTGTCAGAGCTGGACAAACACTGAGAAGAAGAAAAAGAAAAAACACAGAAATGTGCTGACCAGTTTTGGGGGCTATATAAAAATACAGTTGCTTAAATACTCAAGCAAGGAACAGTGTCCAGAGAGCAACTGCTGGAAGAGTGTGGACTTATCTTCAAACTCTTGCATGGTTCAAGAAGATTGAAAATCACATTGCACCCCCAGGTGCAGCCGAATGACAACTGATCCTGATCCAGGCTTTTTGCTTTGTCCCTGTCTTTGGTATATGTTGCTTAGGGAAACAGTCATCAGAGAAACATTTTTTTTTCCCATTTCTTCTTTGTTAAATTGGATCCACACTCAGAAGACCCTACTACAATATTTGTACCTTAACAGTGCAAGAAACAAATGGATGGTGTTGTCCAACCATTTTTTAATGCATCAAGTAAGGTCCCCTGGTGCCTTCTCAATCATACACAGGTTCTGGGTACAGAGTTTTGCATAAAGTATCCATTAGACTGTTTCCAAAATATATCTGTATGTCTATCTATAAAAAAAAAAATAGATTATATATTTAGATAATGTACTTGCTAGAGGGAGTGTTTCCACAGCCTTGCATGTGATTCTTGCATTATGCAATCTTTTTCTGCACAGTCAGCTGCCGCAGTCCGTGTATAAAAGGAAGCTCTCCAGGATGGCAGAAGACAAGAAAGATATCTCAAAAACATTTTCTTTGTCAAAGCTACCAAACATTCTGGGACAACTAAACGAACGCTACTAAATTATTAAACTTGTTGATGCAAATCAGTGCTCCATAGATTGAAAACTGCTCCAGCATTGGTTACATAATCTGACAAATATGTTAATATATAAGCAACCCAACTAAAAGAAACCAAATCCTTTCTCAGAAAAAAAAGAACCTGAATGCTAATCAACGAAAATGTCTTAGCTGGATTCCACAACAGCTCAATATGAAAAGGTTCCAAAATTTTCTAATCCCTCACCTACACAGAATATCAGAACCTGCTAGAACAGGCTCCTGTGATACCAAACTCACCAAAGTGCCGAAAGCATAAACGTGAGCAAATTCCTATTTATCAGTCTAGCGTCCTTCCCTTGAACACTCTTGGTGGCAGATTTTTTTCCCTCCCTTGGATATGTCATTCTGTGTTACAACCTCCTCAGCAAAGAGTAAATTTGGAACAGAAATCTGGATTGGCAAAATGAAGGCATAAAGAAGGGAAATTATTATTTTATCCCTACCTCCCTGCTCAGACTCTCTTCCTTGTGCTGAGTGCAATCTATGGCATTTGAATCTGGGACTGAACATGTCAGCTGAGAATGGGAATATCCTGAATTGCTTTATATGATTTCAGTTCTTTGCTATTTGTGTCCAACTGGTTTTCCACTGAGGCTGCAGAAGCAGTGCCAGCAGAGTTGCCAAATCCTTCCAGACTCTTTTATTTGTTTCTTTGCCTCTTTGTGAAGGTCCTGTTAAAAAATGTGTGCTATTATTTGATTAAAGACCTTTCTGGAAAAAAATGAAGCTCTCCATCATCTTCAGTAGGTTTTGGACATGAATGATATCACCAGCTGGTATATATTGAAGAGACACAACTGAAGTCATAGAACTTCATGGCATGAATCACTAATTGATCTGTCTGCAAAGTGGGACTAAATCTACTAATATTTTTTGACTCCTTCACTTACAACCTTCTCCTGGTGAAGACTGAGGAGAACATTATGAACTTTGGGCATTCTTTTTTATCAGCAAAATTATAGGAAATGCAGCATTTTGCCTTTGCAGCATAAAAATGGTTAAGATTTTGACTTTCTCTGCCTTGATTCTCTTCTTACTAATGTTTGCAGAGATCATTAGACACCACAAAAACAGACATAAAAGGTTGATCTGGAAGAAAAATTGGTTTCTAAACTTTAAACGGAAGGGGCTAGAAAGGACAAGAAGGAAAATCTGTGGCCTTTTCTAGATCTGATTGCTGTGATGCGATACTGAAATTTAAGGTGAAACCCAATGGTCTTAAACACACTGTAAACTAGAATTGCATGGTCCATACAGAAAGAAATCTCCACTCTGTATGATCCAGTATCAGGTAACCTGCATGGGAATACTTCTGACTGCCATTTAGGGAATAGGAGTATTTGACTGTGTTAAAATAGTTGCTGAGTTTGTTCCTGCTGGCTCCTTTCAGGTCTTCTATAGCAATCTCTGCTCAAATACACTTGAGGCAGAGAGATTATACAGTAAGCTTTCTCTTTTTGAAGTCTAACACTGTAAATAACATAGTCCACTCTAATTAGCTTTTGTAGACATGTATCCAACAGGCAAGCAAGAAAGCAATAGAAATAACCAGCGAGCAATGCAGCAACCCAGTGCTTCAGGCATAACATTTTGGGGTGTTTGCCCAAATGATAACATTACAGTAATCCTGCACAGTGTAAACTGCAATCATCCCTTTCCTCAGTGCTCTAACCAAATGACAAATCTTCAGGTGACTCACTGGCAGCATACTCATGCACCAAGTCTGCTCTTGAGTAGAGAAATGGAGCATGGACTGTCAAGCAAGACATTATCAAGCTTTGAAAATATTTCCGAACAAATATTTGGGGTTCTATGTTGATGATCAGCACAGTGTTTCTNTTAATGGAGATCTCAATCGTGTACATCTGGCAAACCAAAATATTGTTAAATTATTCCTAGTGCTTTTGGATTTGTTAGTGGGTCTTCAAATACAGACAATTCCCTTGCCCAAATTTTTGAGTATTTGGTCCTTAAAGGAAAAGTTGCTGATAGCACCTCATTTATGGGATTTAAATTTCAACAATGGAGAATCTTACAAGTTATATTAGTTGTAGTAAGAAATAAGAAATCAAGGTTTCCAGTTACAAACTTTCTTCAAGAAGAATACCCTTGTGCTTGGGGAGGTATTGAGGGTCTGTTATAGCATTTCTTCTCTTTCTAGAGTTTTTAGAACAAATTTAACAAAGGTCTTTTACAAATTCAAAGGTTTAAATAGTTTCCTTTTTTCACAGCATGTAATACTCTCCAAGGCAGAATTGCAGAACTGCTTCTCACGTTTTGCTGGAGAAGAATCACCCAAAAACCAAAAGCCAAAAAGGACTGCAGTTTCAGTGAGACTGAAAATTCTCACTGTGGCCAAGGTTGTAAGAGCTTGTACCAAATAAACGGAACTGAGGGAAGAAGGCTAAAGAGGCAAAATCCAGGAGGTAAAAAAAAATATGTGTGTATATGTGTGTGTATATATATATATATATATGCATATATATACATATATACATATATATACAGAGAGAGAGAAAGGAAGAAAACATAGTTAGTTTGTGTCAGTTTAAAGAGAAAAAAAATCTAACTGCTTTTTGTCTTCTCCTTGGTGCCCTTCCCTATTTATGGGAAAGAATGAGGAAAAGAAATCTCAGCTTGCTGAATACTAAAACCATCTCTGTTTTAGAAAAGAGATGCTTCATTCTTATTTGCTAATAGCTAAAAATATTGTCTTTTCTTAGTTTTCCAACACGTTAATAATTCAATGAAGTCCTTATTCCAGTTTCTAAGGTAACCAAACTTCCATCTGCTTTATGATATCCCAGCTTGTCAGCTACCTTGAGGCAGGATCCCATAGTGCAGCCTCTCTTAATTGGGCTTTAGATAACCCTCCTGCAACTATCATTAAGTCTAACTGAAAATGAGTAGCTGCTCTGCCTATCAAACTGCTTATGCAGAACAAAATCATTTAATAGGAAAGATGTCTCAAAACTACAGCCAGCCAGTGAGCCTACTTGGTGGCCAACCATCTTCATCCATCAGCTCAGACTTTATGCACTTTTAGGCCTCTGAAGAATTTGTTCTTGTCAGTCATAGTGAGTTTTTAGAAGACATGTCTGTCCCAGTCAGGATTATTATTTTTATAAATGTTTGAAGCTTCCCCTGTTTTGCCTTTAGGCCTTAGCAGCCTGTGTGTTATCTCCGTTGGAGAATGAGCTTCAAGTATCTTCCACCTGAAGTTTTTGCATAGTTAAAGCTGGTATTAATTTCTTCTCTACACCTTTTTCACCTTGAAGGGAACATCTCATGTCTTATTTATTTGGGAAGAGAGCTACTGAGAAAAACCTGTAGTTAGTTAGGAAACATTTCCAACATTTATAAAGTTAATGCAACCTTCCTTAAATACTCCATAGCTTGAAAGCATCTGTCACAAGTCTTTTTTGGCTTCCTTCATCCTTTTAACATCAACAGAGTCTGCCACACCCCCGAAGCCATCTGTGTATTTCATGTAAAACTTCTACAAGGGCTTTTGTTTCTCTTGACCACCTACATCCTACAAATGGAAAGCATCACTTTTATTTTTCTCTCTTAAGCCCACACAGTATCACCCCCACCGTGGGGTTAAGAAACTCAACAAATGCATTTGACTGAAGAAGTACAGCAGCCAGGTGCAGTGGAAATGGTAGAGAGTGGACAGCTGAAGGGCATCCGTGTCTGAGAATTAAAAGTGTGTGAGTAGACTGCTACAGCAGGTAGGAGAAGTGGGGTCACACCACTGCCCCAGACTAAAGTCATAAACAAATTGATCTACCAAGATGCCACTCCATGTTGCTGGCATGATATTTTAACATTAAACTGAGGTAACCCTGAAAGTAAAACTATCATTTCCTCATGATGTTAGTTAACTTGCACTGTGCTAGAAGTATGATCAAAGAAATGATTCATTTGTTTTCACTGAATTTCAGCTTTATTCCACTGATTTTTTTTCTTATTTATAAAATAATTCTGATCTAAAATGAAAGAAAAATTCATTCTTGAGAGGAACTTTGAAAATTCATGACATTTAGTGCCAGGGAGCATCAGAAGTATAGACCCTTGGTTCACAGCCCATTGTGGGCCCTTCCCACTAACCTCACTGTCTCTTTAAACTGTAAATTTTAGATAAGGCTGAAGTAAATAATCGGGAAAAAAAGATACTGTTAGGTAGCTTTTTGTCAGTTCGACCAATATTGATTTGGGATTTCAAATGGAAAGGATATATCCAGGAAGAGACCTGACATTATTTTTAAAGTTGTATGATTGCCATTGAGATGTTTATTAGAATCATAGAACAGCAGGTTGGAAAGGACCTCAAGGATCCTCTGATCCAACTTTTCCCAGCAACAGCCTAGATGAGATGCCTCAGTATCTTGTCTCAGCCCATCTTAAACATGTTCATGATGGGGAACCCATCACTGAAGAGTTTATATGAAAGAAATATCTGTAGAAATACCTGCTCTTGTATCTAATTAGAATCTCCCCAGGAGTAACTTGTACTCCTTACCCCTCATATTTTCCATGTGATATTTTTGTAAAAAGAGAGTGTCCATCTTTTTTTGTAATCACTCCTTAAATACTGGAACGTGGTGAGAAGACCTTCCCTAAGGCTTTTTTTTCTCCAGGTCAAACAAACCCATTTCTCTCAGCTTTACCTTATATAACAGTTTCTCAGTCCTTTGATCATCTTTGTAGCCTTTCTCTGGACACTCTCTAGCCTGTCCATAGCTTTTCATATAGTGAGGACCAAAGTTAAACGGGCTATTCCAGGGAGGACCCGAGCAGATTGGGATAATGACTTATTTCCCTCTGCTAGTGATACCTTTGTTGATGAAATCAGCCTTTGGCATCTTACTCTTTCAGCTTATACAGGTCTGACTGACCAGGTCTTTCAAGTGCTCACTTACCCACTCAATTTGGTGTAATCAGCAAACTTCATTAGAGTACACTTGATCCCTGTCTTGGTACGGGTGTGACAAACATCCTAGAATCGGTCCAATCCCTGGGGTCTCTCCTCCTCCTCCTGTTCAAGGTCCAGTAGGGGTTGAGGGGCAGGGGCACACCACGTGGCCCTGGGACCCAGGGAGACCCCGGGCTGCACGTATGCATGGAGTTTTTTGAATCAATTGGTCAGCTAGAGAATGCTGAATACCTATTGGACAGTTTCACGCGCTCCCATAGGGTATTTAGGCAGGGGTCAGCAGCCATTAGGGGCTCTTCCTCACTCTTCTCGCTCTTCCTCATTTCTCTTCGTCATCTCCCTGTCATGGCTGTGAAGAGCCCAGCCACGTGCAAGACAGCAGGCAGCAGGCAGCAAAGCACAGCAGCTTTCCAGAGAAGCGGCAAGATTAATCCCCTTCTCTCTCTCTTTTTCTCTCCCTATCCAGGCTAAGTTGGTCTTTTCCCTTCTTCCCCTCAGGTTCGGGAAGGAGCATTGGTTTCCCTTCGTGCCCCCTGTGGGTTTGTAGGCGCAGTTGGGGTCTATTCTGTTTGTATGCTCTCTGTTCCCTAAATTCTGACTGTTAAACTGTTTTACCTGGTGTTTTGAGCAACTCTTGCATTTGTTTTCTGCCGACCAGGAACCCAAAGAACCTCGGAGGCACCAGACCCCCCCCCACCTCCATGGGATATCACACCTAATTAAACGATATCTCGTGACAATCCCCTCATCCAGATCACTTATAAAGATATTAAGTAGCATTGGGCCAAATATCAGTCTCTGATGGACCACACTTAACAATAGGTTGCGCCTCTTTGTGTGCAACCATTCAGCCAGTTCCCCACCCACCACACAGACCACTGGTCTAGGTCATAGCACATCAGGTTCTCTGGAAGGAGTGTCTGGGGAACTGTACCAAAAGCTTCTGATAAATCCAGGCAGATGATGACACCAAGCTTTGTGGCACTCTCGACTTGCTAGAGGGCAGGGATGCCACGCAGAGGGACCTGGACAGGCTGGAGAGGTGGGCCCAGGCTAACCTCATGAAATTCAACAAGGCCAAGTGTATGGTCCTGCACCTGGGTTGCTGCAATCCCAAGCACAAATCCAGGCTAGGTGGTGAGTGGCTGGAGAGCAGCTCTGAGGAAAAGGACCTGGGGATCTGGGTGGATGAGAAGCTCAACATGAGCCAACAGTGTGCACACGCGGCTCAGACAGCAACTGTGTGCTGAGCTGCATCAAGAGAAGTGTTGCCAGAAGGGCAAGGGAGGTGATTCTCCCCCTTTACTCTGCTCTCGTCAGACCCCACCTGGAGTACTGTATGCAGTTCTGGAGCCTCCAACACAAGAAGGACATGGAACTGCTGGAGAGAATCCAGAGGAGGGCCACAAAGATGATCAGAGGGCTGGAGCAGCTTCTGTTATGAGGACAGGCTGAGAGAGTTGGGACTTTTCAGCCTGGAGAAGAGAAGGCTTCAAAGAGACCTTATAGCAACCTTCCAGTATCTGAAGGGGGCCTACAGGAGGGCTGGGGAGGGACTATTTACAAGGTCTTGTAATGACAGGATGAGGGGGAATGGGTTGAAACTGGCAGAGGGGAGATTTAGACAGGATGTTAGGAGGAAGTTCTTTACAGTGAGGGTGGTGAGACACTGGCACAGGTTGCTTGGGGAGGCTGTGTCTGCTCCCTCCCTGGATGTGTTCAAGGCCAGGCTGGATGAGGTCTTGAGCGTCCTGATCTAGTGGGAGGTGTCCCTGCCTATGGTGGGGAGTGGGAAGTGGATGATCTTTGAGGTCTCTTCCAACCTAAACCATTCTATGATTCTATGATTCTATGATGTCTTCCTCTCACTCTGCATCAGCTAAGCAGGTTACTTTGTCATATTCTCTTGTTCTTTGACAGGAAAGATTAAGATATCTTTTAGGCCATGAAGGTTTGTGGCATCACTGTTGTTCCAGAGCTGGCCCTCCTTAGAGTATGGCAACTGCTCAGCAGAGAAGCAGCCACTAGAGAGCATGATGATATCACTAACCTCTCCGTGTTTGATCTAGATTAAGAATGGAACCAGGTCTCCTGAGGTAGAAGACTCATGCTCTAAAGCATCTTTATGGTGGTGCCCTATATGCAACCACTAAAGGCCAATACAAATATGAACCTTCAAAGGCAACACAAAAAGCATTGACCTTCAAACTCAGAATATTAAATGAAAGACAGCATGAACTGTCTCCTCTCTGTTGGGCCTTTCATATGAAAATTATATATAAATGCCTGCATTATACATGTATTTGGACACAATTGAAAGATTTCAGTGTGAAGTACATATAAATATTTATGTGTTGTTGGTAAATCTCTCAACATCTCTCTTCATGGTTATTTCTTCAGTGTAAAGCAGCCTACAAGACTGTAAAAAAAATTATATAAATGGATGAAGTAAGACATGTTTTGAGTATTTGGAGGACAAAAGCAAAGCTAAATAATGAGCAAGCTATGCAAGCAAATTGTTTAAACCATTCTACAGAACGAAACACCTTTGGAATTACATAAAGAGCTTTATAGTTTTTATCTTTATCTCTCTGTGACTGTCATTATTGGGAAGCTATCTGAAACTCAGAGATGGGATTTGTAATTCACTTCCTACTGGGGCAGTAATTCATACTATGAAATAGGAGAACTTGAAAATTTGGTGCATTATTCAAGGGTGGAACAGAGAAGGAAGAAAAGAAAGACATTTTCTTCACAGTGTGAGCAGAACTGTCTTTTCCAGCAGTGTAGATAAGGACAGCATGATACTGATATGCTGAGGTTTTCTATGACCCTATAATCTCAACTGTTTTTATTAAGGGAAAAGATAGATCCACATACAGCTCTGTATTGAACTTGGCACCATAGAACATCTACCAACAGGCACCCGAATGGCTCCAGGTCTTTCTCCCATCAGAGCTGGTGTCTCCACAGTGCATTAGTTCCTCATGGCGCTGTTTCGAAAAACAGCATGAAGTGGAAAATGAAGAAAGGAAAGATGCAGAAACAAAGAAGAAACTGCAATCACATGCCACAGTCTCCTCTCCTGCTAGAAATAGTTAAGACAGAATGTGAGATAAAATCCATAGTGAGTGGATTTTCACAGTTTCTCTGGGTCATTTTTCCAATGTCCAGCACCATGACTGGGGTGATTTTTGTTTTCTTTAATGCAAATTTTCCATTACTGCACCTCACATCCATTGCTTCTGTTCTTCTACATTTCACAAAAATTAAAACAATGGCAGTTTGTACACGTAAGGTACTGTAGTGGGTTAAGCAGTTACCTATCTGTCGTCGTCCGTGTCCCCCCCCCCCCTTTTTTAANNNCCTTGTTTCCCTCGCCCGGTCCCCCCCCCCCCCTTTTATAAACCCCGGCTAGAACTCAGGACACTGGAAGTTAATAAATAAAGCTTTATATTTACAGCAATGCACAATATACAAGCAGATATTTACAAGATATAACAGATATTTACAAATATATGCAGTGAAAATGTAATACAGACACCATACCCCTTCTGGAGGCCAAAATCCCCAAGAGAGGGTAACCAAAGTCCCCCCTACCACCTTTCCCCCCACCACCTGATGATGCTGCAGATAAGCTGAAGATCAGAGAGATTAGTGGTAGGAGAAAAGTTAGTCGTTTTACTCTGAATTAGCTAAGAGACAGAGAGACAAAGAGAAAGCAGTCGCAGCCAGACACAGACTGAAGCAGGCTGCTAATCTCATTGTTTTGAGAACATCTCTTAAAACAATTTTTTTTCTCTTCTCAGTAAAACTTGGTGAAGTGACACAGTGTGTTTAACTCTCTCTCAGCCAATACTCTAATTTCTCACTCAAATTCTCCAATTAGCTCAAACCAACACAGGTAACCATCAACTATTACTGTATCTGTTACCTATCTGAAGAAATCAGATGACAAGTCACACTTCTTGCCACTGAAGTCATAATCTTGCATAAAAGTAAGATATAAAGACACATCCAGATCTTTTGCATGTTTCTAGTTTCTTTTCTAAGCTAATTTTGCATAGCCACTCTTCAGTCAAAGTAATTTCTACAAGTCAGTGATTTGCCTCAAAGAGTTCACATACCATAATTAGCAGCAATAGTTAATCTTAATTAATATATCAAATATGAGAAAAAAAAGGCAGACCCTGATTTCTTCATGAAGCTCTCTGATCCTATGCCTCTGCACACCAATTTTACTGAAATTAATTTCGGCAGAACAGCAGATCATGATTTATTGGTCTGTCATTCACGTAGGGCTCACATTTTTGTAAACAAATTCCCTGGATCATAAAAATGTAACTCTGCTGGGATGTTTAAAACACACTTGATCTCTAGGTATTTCCTTTTGTTTGCCAAACTTGATACCACCACTTCTGTTCTAGCTATGTTCTATGTTCAAATCCCTACTTGTTCGTCAGCAGACAGTGGGTTTAAATGAAGCAGAATATGCTAGGTCAGAGATGGCCATTTGAAAGGCATTTTTAAAAGCTACTTGTGGAAAATATGACCTATAGAGATAATTTTCCTCTCTGAAAAATACTCAACCTGAAGAAATAAATCTTAGCTGAATTGAAAACCTCATAAAAGAGGAAATAATAGATGGAAAGACTGAAAGAAATATTAGAACCTACATCAGGACTTAAAAAAAGAGGCAAACCCAGTGAGATCAGAAAACAAAGTAAACAAGGAGATAAAAGAGAATTAACTAGAATTACTGAAAAGTGAAAGTAAAAGATATCTGTCATGGAGCAATACAACACTGATTCCTGTGTAGCTGCTGGTAGCTGGAAGCACTTTGTCAGATTATGCAACCTGTCTCTGTATTGCTTTCTTTCATGTTTCCACCTTTCATTTTCCATAAATCAGTCACGTACTTTTACTACTTTCAGCTGATGTGTTTATCTTTCTTTCTTTGTTCACTTGAAGATGGAACAACGGATTCATAAGGAGATGTTGATTGAAGGTCTGTGGCAGGAGTGCTCATGTCTGTGAACTGGGGAATAATCAAGCAACTAATCAAATCTCCTACCAGAATTTCTGTGAAGCAGAAGCTGTTTGATGAGTCTTTCTAATATGCACATTTCCTATTTGTGTATGTATATGCACAACTCTATCCCACAGAACTCAGCCAGATTTATACAATGAGAGGGAAAAAAAAAAAACCCAATATGATCCTTTTCAATTTTTTCTGTCGTTTACAGCTCTATTTTCATTTAATGAACCTGTACATTTCCATGTGTGATGCAAGTTTCATAGTCCCATAATTCATCTGTTTATAAACTTTATTCCTATTTTAGGATGTCTTTTCTGTAAAGCAGTCTTACTGTAAAAGAAAAAGGGATCAAGTGAGGCTGTGAGAGCTAAATCTTTTTATTGATCTAGAAAAGTAATGAGCAAATATTTTCATGAACTTGAGGTTTTTTCACTGACACATTTTTGTAAAGTGCCATGTTGCTTCTCATTGCTCCATCTTAAATGGATTGATTGGCTGACCTTTTTCTCATTGGGCATCCTGATTAGACAAAAACTTCCTCAAAATGGAGCTGCTGTGTTCTAACCTCTCTTGTCACACTTATTTCCAAGGACAAATGGGCTCTTAGCCATCCACTGGCTGTGAGAACAGTTAATGGAGAGGCACCAAACTAATTTTCTTTCACAGAGAGCACTTCCTGCAGCAAATTTATTTTAGTTTGCTGTCTGTGCTAATAACTAATTAATAATTTATTAATGTATTTTTAAAATTAACAGGTTCACTTAAACAGCAAATGTTACATTGTAACGTTACATACAGAAATAGATGTGATATTATGCCTGTGAAGATGCCAAATGGACAAAACAAAAATTTCAAGAGCTTCACAGAATATAGGTGAGAATAGATAATTCAAAAATAACATCCATGCCTAACATTAATTACCCAAAACAACAGTGAATACTGACATCAGTGAGAAGACACAGAATCACATCATCTGTGGACTTAACAACTCCTTGCAGGTTCAGAGCTTTACCAGACATCTTATTTCCACCATTACTTACATAAAGGTAGCAATGCAGGGTTATTGATTGCTCTTTCAGGTCAAGTGTCGTACTTTAACTCTTCCTTACTAAGACTGAAGAATCAGGACTACCAGTTGGCTGACCAGTAAAGCCCAAGAGGTGTACCAGTGTCACAGCGTATTCTAATGGACACTTATTTCACCCATGTACAGCAATCCAGACATCAGGGTACACAGACAATTGCAGGGCAGTCCCTTTTCACACGGAGAATGGAGATGCCTTGTTGCCAAAGGCAAATTCTGTTTCAGGACTTTGAACTTAAGACTGAAAAGGAAAGGAAAGCTCTGATGCTGCTCCTAGAACTTCTGCACCAAAGGTGCATGCATGTGGTGGTTCAGGAGTTGTCCACCCCCACACACACACTTTTGAAATCACCCAGACTAGACTAAGCCAGCTGGAAGTTAATGAATGGAGCTTTATATTTACAGCTCCGCAATATATACAAGCAGATATTTACATTTCAGATATTTATAGCTATATGCAGTAAAAAGGTAATACAGAAACACCACACTCCTCCCAGAGATCAGAGTCCCCAAGGGGAGTTCCCAGCCACCCCACCACCTTCCTTCCTCCCCTCCCACCCCCCAGTCTTATTCCAGTATCTGTCTTACATGCCAGGTAAACAGGGAAGATCAGCCAGTGGTGGGGGAGTTAAAAGCAGGAATTGCTTAGTTGGGTTACACAGATCCAGATGGAAGGCAAGGAAAGGGAGAGATCAACAGCCCAGATCTCAGACCAGAGCAGCTCTGTCTTATCTATGTTTCTGTTCTTACCTTTGTATCTGTCAGCAAACCTATGAGTGAAGGAGACATCACCAATGTTTTCCTTTCTCAGCCTATAATCTAATTTCTCTTATTAAAATATTCAAATTGACCTCAAACCAGCACAATGCACTAAGCCTTGGAGAGCTACAAATAATCACCTTAACCCAGCTGTGAAGAACTCTAGTGGGTGGATTTTTGGCTTACAGGCTAAGATAACAATTTGGGAACTGGGCTATTTGCACTGTATTCAATTTCCATTTAATATGCAAGATTATTATTTGAATATTTTTCTGTAATAACATAACATTAATAACAAGCATAAAACCTCTGCTTTTCCTCAGCACTTTAAATACACACATTAATTAACAACTCAGTAGCATCTGCTGAAGCAGGTGCTGTTTGGTACATTTTGTAGAAGGGAATAAAAATCAAAATGTTGAGTCATGTTCTGAATTCTGTGTTAAACTCCATTCAGTTTAACCACCTGACTCAGCCAGGCTTGTTGCTCCTGGGTAGGATGCAACACACCAGTGAAATCTGTTCACCATTGCACAAAGGCTGAATCAGTATCAAAGCTGGAAGTTTGACTTAACTGTTTCAGGCTCAAGATTTCATGATTACTTCTCAAAATACACATGCTTTACTGCTTTCACCTCCCTTTGAATTTAACCTAACATGACAGTGGTAAGCTTTTGTAAAGTAGCACTCAGCACCATACAGGACTTGATCATCTCCACTATTTTTTTTTCCCTCCACAGAAAGTACACAAAAATCTCAACACAAATGTGTGGTGCTGTAGCATAATGCTGAGCAGCACTACGAGCAAAGGATAGACTGTCTGTTCTGAAAGGTTGAGCTCTTGCCAATGAAACTCTCTTCTGTGTTCTTCCCATTGAAATCAATATGAACTGCTAACATTTTTCTCTCTAATGGGTCTGAGATTATTTGTGAAAACTTAGTTTCAGCTTCCAAAGAAAGTCTGTGTTAATGAATTTCTGTGAGATTTAAAGATTTCTATTCATCATTGGCATAGCTCTAGAACATTTGTAGCCCTAAAAACATTGAAGAAACTTGTAAAGCTTGACAGTACTGAACATTTTGTAGAAGGGATATCTTCACTTGAGTTCAGTCTTTCTAGTGCCACCTATTTAGATTCTGAAAGGATCATTGTATGACAGCAAAGCCTACCAACTCCCATATGCTCAAATGTATGACATAGCTGCTGCTCCACAGTAAAAGCTTCTGTTCCAAGCCACTAACAAATGGTAAAATGTGCCAACCAGAGTTTGCTCACTTGTGATCCCCACTCTCAAGGTCTGCTCATCCAGTGTTCTGCTTACATTATGCATTTCTTGGAAATGGTGTACTCATTATTTCTGCCTGTGCAATGTGTTGGGCAAGGGACTCTGGAACTAAACCCATTCCCTAGGCTTCAGGACAGTACAATTAATAATGTTAAGAGCAAAGCCAGGAACTGAAGTATCTCGTGGCTCCATCAGGATTGTTTCAGGAAACCATTCCCTACACATTGCCTACCAAGAGGCAAATTTGATATACAGACACAGTTAGGTAATAGCCACAGCTCAAACCACACTTGACACCAGAACATTCCAATTGAGAATTGCCTGATTTTTATGAGATATGGACATTACCAAAGGAGCAGGGCTTTTATAATCATTCATCTTCAGAAGCTACTCTGATCACCTTTACATACTCTATCTAGCATTCACCATCTGAGTTGCTCCATTTCCTCAAACATCCACCCACTTTGTGATCTGAATGTAAAGATTATCCTGCACAAATATTAGAATCTTGAGACAATATTTTCATCTTATGACATCTTTCAGATACGTTAATATTAATTTGGAGAAAAGTGGAATGAGAAACTATTTCTCTGCAGATTGTCTGGGTTTGGCTACCACACAAAAGCACAAAAGCACAAAAGATGCCATTGACTGTCTCTTTCTAAAGGATACTTTATTGTGGAAAAGAAACAGTGAAACAATTGCAGTGAGTAATTCAAAACCAAATCAGCATACCAGAGTGAATAGGCATATGAATGAGTGCACAGATAGCAAGTCATTTGCTCATACCCTCATATGTCAGTTTTACACAAATTACAGAGGNAACACAACAGTGAGCAAATCTATCACATGTACAAGGTATTACATATGTGGGTTGTTGGGTTTTTTAAGTTCAATCTGAAATAAAAAAAAAAAAAAAAAAAAGAAAAGTCTTACTGGATGGAGAACTGTTTGTTGTGAGTGCTGTTACTGTTAATGAGGGAAAGAGGGCAGCTAATTTCATGCATATTTTATTGGGAATTCACTCCATCCATGAAATAATTTCATGTAACAGTAGTTGGAATGCAAACAGCCGAAGCTGATAAGTATGTGCAAGATGAAGAAGAGGAATTAAAACCAGAAGGGAATATTTTGTCAAAATAATACTTTGACAGCATAATAGAAATCTTCCTGCTCCAGTTCAAGTGGAATCATGTGCAACCTAAGTTTTATTAGCTAATTAGAAAGCCTGGTCTTCATGGCAAATAAACTCAGCAGGCTGGGCTCTGCAGCCCTTTCTGTTAGTTTTGCAATGACATTAAAAACAAGGAATCAGCTCTGACCTCAGTATTTGTGTGCAGATAACCCTGCCTGCTTCTACCTTGAGCTCCTCTGCATGCTGAGAAATACCTAGCTGATGCAGAACAATGCGTTCACATTGGTCAGCTGTAGTAACCCATCCTGTCTATTTAAGAAGTACGAGACACTGTTCTCTGTAATAACTAGCCACAGGAATGATAAAGGACCCACTTGTTAGCTGGGCTAGAAAGAAGTCTTTGCAGGTCCCATGTGTGCACAAGCTAGGTAATATCTGTGCAAGAACTGCAGGATGGAATGTACTGAAGAACGCTCTTGAGCCATGAAAGGCGTGTTCTGAATTTATTGTGGAGATCAGTTACGGCAGGAAAGCTCATCTGATCTTGAGGCCTGCACTTTTGAAGAGGGCAGTGAATTATAACTCTCAGTTCAGAAGTCTTGAAAGCAGATGATAGCATATTCTGTCATCTGGCTATTAATCTGTTCCACCGTTTTCATCTTGCCTCTGCAGGAGTGTGCAATGTAAAACATTTATAAGTATTTTGAGATGCCTGATAAACCTGCTCGAGCACCATCCTAGTTTGTTATAGCTGTATGTTTGCCTCTAAAAATTATTGCCTGGAGCTACTACAATCAAAATGCTGCATACCATTTCAAGCAAGCTGATACTGTAAACAGTTTGTATGTCTACAGCTCTCACCAACCAGAGGCTTAGTTACTTTCGGATTTATTTTTACCTCTGAAAGTGGGACCAGGCAGGCATGACAGACACATCCAAGGCACTACATGCCATTGTTATAACTCCTTATTCCAGTATGGCCATTTCTTCAGGTTGGTAACATTCTCTTCTTTCCACAAGGCCCAGATGGATTAATTGCATTACAATTCATGTAAACCAGATATATCATCCAAATCCAGCTCTTGTATGCTTTATCCCCAAAGGGATGCATTTCTTTCTGTGACCAGTTAAAACATGTCAGCCTTATGGAAAAAGTGAGTTTAAAAGAAGTCTTTGAAGAGCAAAGAAAACTAGAGGATGACGCACAAAGAGAAAAGGCTGAGAGCAACAGGCATGCTATGCAACCATAGAGACTCACTATTCTAAGAAATTTTGCTGAAAGAATGCTTAGGCTGTTCAAGAAAACAGAAGAGAAAGCTTTGTCCAAGAAAATGAGAAGAAAGTGGGTGGAGAAAAAAAAGGAAAAAAATGAGCAATAACATCTGATGGCAAGCTGAAGGAAAAGAGATGTTGTGGTTGATTGTGCTGTCAAAGATGGCAAGATGGAGAATTTTAAAAGAAGTTACAAAAGAAGGAAAATTAATGCATTCAGTTGTGCGGAGGGGAGTGGGACAGGCATGAGCATATGGGGGAAGGACTCCAAACAACAGAGTAGTTACTTCATATCAGTACATCCAACAGTGAGTGCCTCAGGACAGAACAAATATTTATCTTGAACGTTTCACCAGTAATCTGGAAATGCTGCCTCAGCAGGTGAGAATACATCTCTGCAGAGAAAAAAAAAGGGCTAAAGAGCAAATATTGGAGCCAAGAAAGGCTGAGAGCAGAAGTGTTGATGGTCCTGAAACATGCTTTAGACTGCAGCAGAAATAGAACAAATCTGAAAAATGACAATGAATGCAAATTTGAAGATGGCCATTGAAAATTAAATTATGTTTCTTAAAAAATAACTATTTAAGCAGAAGTTCAGGACTGGAAAGTGAGTTGTGTACCTTAATCATGCTCTTATTTTTAGATAGTTTGTGATCACACTATCCTGGTTTCAAATCAAGTGTCCTTTTCTTGATTCACAAAAGAAAAAAAAACAAAAAAAGAGCATATGGCAACCTGCTTCATTTAAGTCACTCTATTTAAAATAAAGGCATCAAAGACATGCAGAATTTTACAAATTAGAAGAGGAATTTCAGATACTTGTAAACATGGAATTTTTTTTTGTTTCCAAGTTTTAACTACAGCACTCCTGTGTCTGGGACTTTGTGATATGCTGGGTTTTCCTATGGTTGTCCTAAAATAACAGAGCTTTCACATCTTCCACTACTACTTAAAGCTGAAGAGATCAAGCTTCAGGTGCTAACTGATTAAAAAGAAAATATTTTAATTTCAAGATATGAATGTGCATGAATTTAAAAATGCCAGCTGGATTTGTGTCTTACCAAATTATTACTTCAACTTGTAAATATTAAATGGGACAGAAATTTAGATGAGTTTGTCTCCAGCTTCCCCAATCTTAATTATAATAGTGTAATTAGAAGGAAATATGGAAGGTTACTGTAAATGATAATGCAGAGAGACAAAAGCAAATCAGAATAACATCTATTTCAGTGATGAAAACCTCCTCATTGTTGCTGCATGTAGAAGGAGCTTAATTTAAGAAATAACTGTTCCAAAACAGTTTTTTTCCTCCCCCACAAAATATTGTCTTTTTAAGGAACTCAAAGGGATTATTAGTATTCTGCTTACAAAATGTTGTTCAATGTATCGAAAAGAGCAACACAACATGTGTCTGTTTTCCAATTAGATAAATGCTGCAGAAGCTTATTAAGAAGAAAATCACTGAAGGCATAAATGAGTTGCCCATGTCTTTATGGTTAGTTGAAAAAAAAAAACCAAAACCAAACACTACAACACAACTGTTGAAGTCCAGAATCAATATTTCTATCTGAGTTTCAGAAAAAGAATGCTAATGAAAACTAAATGTATCATAAATGGAAAGTATTTCATGATTACATTGTTAACAGTCATGGATCCTCATAGAATTTTTTTTAGTTATGTTTTCTTCAAAGCAGAAAATAACTTTCCAAACAAATATAGTAATTATTTCTTTACTGTCCAGAAAAGTACAATTCAGAAGAAGGAATTTTGAAATATTTACATAAAGTTCTCATTTTCAGCAATCAGAAAGCACATGGGAGCAGAAAAAAAACAAACAAAAAAACCCAAAACAAAACAAAACACTACTCATATCATTTAAAAGAAATAAAGCATGAAAAAAGTTATCTAAGGAATTAAAACCTTTTGTCAAACGTGGCTTTTGTCTCATGGGCTTGTCCTATCACAGTCTGAAAAGCAACTGAGCAATAGCCTATTGCCATTTAAGGCTTTGAGAGTCTGTGTGTTGGTAGGCTCCATTTGTACTTCACACAGCTACTCCAAATGTGTTAACACTGAAATACAGTCATGGATTCTCCTTGCAGATCTGGAGTTTGGCTGCTGAAAAAAATATAATAGAACACAGCACTGCTTCTGCCCTGGGGAGTCCTTTTTAGGGGATGTGAAGTGAAAGCTTACTGTGCTTTTATCCCACATATCTTAAATCAGGGGTTTTGTATTTGTATGCAGAAACGAAGGCCTGAATTCTGAAGTTTTGTTTTATGCCTTTCACTGGGAAAGGTATAAAACCTTATTAGACTGGAAACAAACAAAGACTTAAGACTGCAGGACTTGATGCAGAGCTATATATCATACATCCTCAACTGGCAGATAATAAGGAAAAAGAGAAGAAAGGAGAATTATTTTGAGAACTCCTGATATTTTATTGCTATAGTTACAGTATTTGATGGGGGTGTTTTTTTAGTAATTTGAAACAAACCTCATGTCATTAAAAATAAAATAAACTGTAGCTTCTTCATGGTGAGAAAAGCTTGAAAATTATTTCAAGACTCAATAGCTTGAACACAAATATGAAGAATGCAAATTTCTTGTACCTTAGAATCATAGAATGGTTTAGGTTGGAAGACACCTCAAAGCTCAGACAGTTCCAACCTCCCTGGGCCATAGGCAGGGACACTTCCCACTAGATCAGGATGCTCAAGACCTCATCCAGCCTGGCCTTGAACACATCCAGGGAAGGAGCAGCCACAACCTCCTTGGGCAACCTGTTCCAGTGACTCACCACCCTCACTGTAAAGAACTTTCTCCTAACATCCCATTTAAATCTCCCCTCTACCAGTTTAAACCCATTCCCCCTCGTCCTGTCATTACAAGACCTTGTGAACAGTCCCTCCCCAGCCTTCCTGTAGGACCCCTTCAGATACTGGAAGGTTACTATAAGGTCTCCTCAAAGCCTTCTCTTCTCCAGGCTGAAAAGTCCCAATTCTCTCAGACTATCCTCATAGCAGAGGTTCTCCGGTCCTCTGATCATTTTCATGGCCCTCCTCTAGACTCTCTCCAACAGTTCCATGTCCTTCCTGTGCTGGGGGCTCCAGAACTGCACACAGTACTCCAAGTGGATTCTGACAAGAGCAGAGTAAAGGGGGAGAATCACCTCCCTTGCCCTGCTGAAAATTCTTTTAATTCTGGGTCTCATTCAGTGTTAGCAAAGGCAGTATTCATTTAATTTTACAGCTTTGAGGAAAAAAATACACAAATTAGGCTTAAGGTGACTCTTTGCAGGTCATACAAGGCATAAACAGCAAAAGAAAATTTAAATTATCTGTGCTTTTCACAAGACATTGACAGAACCATTTCCCTGACTTTCCTTGTTAACCAACACTTGAAATAATCTGTAAATTTTCTGCTGCAAAGAAAGACACTATATGTAGAGAAACCACTAAATCATGACAGGCTGAAGTGTATATTTCACCATTTTTATTCTGTGGTATTAGTGGAAAAACATTTCTGCACCACTTTCCCAAATGAAGATGCTACAGTCAATACATTTCAGCCTGAAATCAGTCTACTGGGTGATTTGAATCTTTGCCAGTGAGTAGCAGAACGTTGACACTCAGCAACAAACCAATGGACTCCAGGTGACAAAGCTGATTGTGTGGCCTGAGTTTTCCAGAAGAGGTTTTTTCTGGGGAAACCTATCTTGAAAGCTATATAAAGGCAATTTTAACATTAGCATGATCTCCACTATGCTACTAAAGCTTCACAAAACCAGAAACCAGTCACAAGTGCTGCTACAATTTTCCTTTATAATAAACCTAAACCCATCTAACTCTCAGTAGTTCAATTATCAACTGTCTCTCATTATTAAGTGCAAACCCAAAGTGAAGTGAAATCCGTTGCAACTAGGTTCCCACTGTTTATCCAGCCTCTTAATAGAGCCAGCAGTCAGTTGTACCCACAGGCAGTTTATGTGACTTGTGGGTTACATGTTTTGGGAGAACAGAGGCTTCAGAGGTGACTGATGGTACATTTCAGAATGGGAACAGTAATTATTCCAAACAAGAAGTGGAACAACAGTACAGACAAAGCTTTTGTTAACCAACACTGTTAACTTTTAACTGTAGGCTTATTTTTAAAAAAAAATTGCAGAGGCTTGTAGAACATGTTCCAAAGTTTTTTCTCTGGAATTCATGTGAAATTTCAGAGAATTGGTGGGAGAAAAAAATACATTAAAAAAAAAAAAAAAAAAAAAAAAAAAAAGAAAAAAAAGCTGTACTTTCAAGCCAATACTCATAATTTTGAGGATTTTTTATCCTTGTCCAAGTCTAAACACTCTTCTGCTGTGCCTTTGTTTTGTCAATTTTTTGTCAATCAAGAAAGATGTAAAAAAAAACCTCAAAAAAACATTGATGACTTCTGGGTTTATAAAACTCACAGTTCCCAGCCAAAAGAAACATCAATCAAAATGTTTTCAATGTCTGCCTTTCAGTTTTCATACCCAACCCCCGTTTCCTTGTGGTTTATGGTTTTGATGAGTTTGACATTCATCATTTGAATGCCTGGTGGAGAGGCAAAATGTTTTCTGCCTTTAATGAGGCTACATGCTTTCGTGATGGTTTGCAGCAGTTTATTCTGTGTGAAATTCTGATGTTATACTAGAAAGTTTGTTTAAAAAAATAAATAAAACCATATAAAAAGCTGAGCATTCATTGATGGCCTAATTAAAATCTTAACAATCTAATAAAAATTGAGCAAACACTTGGTTTCAGTGCAGCGATACTGAGTCACAGATCATTTTATCTAATTAATCCAGGGAAGTTTTAATACAATACCATTTAAATGATTATATATATTCTCCTAACACCTTTTTCTGTGATGTTTAGCTCAAACTTTCATTGTTCTTCTGGGTCCTACAGTCAATGTCAGCAGTTTTTCAAGAGAAAGTTGTAAGTAGGGTGATACCAACTCCTTGGCACCAAAAGCCTTTTTTCCAAAAGACTACAATGCAGATGCTGGGTATTTATTTATTCTCTTCTTTGGGTTCAATTAAGGCAACCAAAAGCCGTTTTGCCAAATGACTACAATGCAGATGCTAGGAACTTATCTCTTCTCATCTTCAGGTTCAATTAAGGCAATTCTCATAATTCTAATGTGCTCTACATACTGTCTTCCTTTATTGATTTACAGTTCCACATTGGGTCTGCATTTACTTTATACTACATATTTTATATGTATTGGATTTTTGATCCTTAGTATTTTCGTAATTCCTTAAAGCTATTCTTACTCAGCTCTTGAAGTTGCAGTCCTTTCAGTCTGCAGTTGGACATTGCTGAGTTTTTTAATAGCTGTAGATCCTCTGGTACATTCTCTATCTTATACTTTTGAACCCTGTTTTATCTCTTCATACTTGTACTGTGTACCACATCATTATTCTAGAATCATAGACAGTTTGTTCTAAAGAGATTAAGTAATTGTTAACACTCCTTGTCACTTACAGATAATATATCCAAATTATTTTAGCAATAGGCATTACACTGCACAATTAATACAAAGCAAAGCAAAACAAGTTAGATAATTGTGACCTGCTCATCAGCAATTGCAGTAATCTAACCCAAAGCTCAAGGTACAGCCTAGACAAGACCAGACACAGCAAGTCTGACAAATTCCAGTAGAGAGGCCTCAAAGTTTTAGTTTAAAGCCTGTAGTCTTTTTTGTTATTAGCAGTGTCAATACTAGAGGTACTGGATTATACTTTGTTATGAAGATTCTCCATAAATTAATGGTGGCACCTCAGCAGACTCTATCTGTTTGATTTTAACCACATCCTTCCCAACATGGCCAAACACCTGGCTGCATGCCTTTGATAGTCTCCCAAATCTGGTCTTTAAGGGTCCATCAAGCAAGGACATTTGCCTGCAGGGTCTTGGTGATTTACTGAATAAGGCCAGAGATCTGCTTACATGGCTTTGATACTCTAGTAAATAAGGAAAGTTAAATTCATCCTCATAATGATTGTTTTCCCTAAGCTACATCTTTCACTAATAAGCATGGATATTTTGCTAGTGGTTAGATCCTAGTAACAGATACATACTCCACTAACGAGGAGATACTGAGAATATCTAATGTTTGGTTGGGGTGTTCATCTAGAGGTCCTCTTTGGTTCAGGGCCTATTGCTCAGGCCACAGCACTCCAGATGCCCAAGTTGCATTGCTCCCCAGCCAACTCTCCCCAGTTTATATACTGGGCATGGCATCGTATGGTAAGGAGCACCCCTCTGGCTTCTCCGGGTCAGCTATCCTGGCCATGTCCCCTTCCACCTAATTGTGCCACTCCAGTCTCCACTGCTGGGGGACAGTATAAAAAGATTTTAAAATCTTTAATTAGCATAAACACTGATTTACAAAAACTCCATCAGCATGTTGTGCTCATTCTGTATTCAAAACTCAGCACTGTGCTGGCTACTGAGAAGGAAATTAACTCATCCCAATTGAAACCAGGGTAAAGCTCATAGGTTTGCACCTGTTATTAACAGAGACAATGGTTCAAAAACTATCAGAAGTATGAGACTTAATGGAGACAGATTCTGGGCTGTGAAGTTCTGCTAATGAAACAAGAACTTAACATTTAGCAGTTGTGTGACGCTGTGACAGCAACATATTCCTCTTTCAAGCAGGGACTGCTTTATGTATCCTGGATGGTTTATTGTGTAAAAACAAAAAGTTGGGGCACTTTGTGGGGCTAGGGGACACTTTGTTGACTAAATTCTTATCATGCTGTTGCAGGAAATATGTGAGTGAAAATTGCTGTTTAGTTTGAATCCAAGAGCCAAATTTCTTTGCTAATATTAAAAAAATGGAGATACTCTTGGTACAAGAAGGAAAGAGAGAGTTTGTGATTTTTTGCTTGCAGTTCCAGATAGTAAAAAATGCAGGTTAAAACAATATATTTTCAATACAGCATCTTGTTTTACCACTTCTAAAAACTATTTTTAAAATGCTAAAATTGTATAGGAGTTAAAAAATATTTTCTGATTAAAAATTTATTCTGTCTGAACTTCAGTGACCTCTGTTTATTACTCATGCTTAGAAAACTCTGATTCTGGACAGGAAAGCCACAAAAAAAAAATTACCCCCTTCTTTCTCATGTCTTTGTTATTATTAAAAGGCAGCTTTGCTCATGATTATTACTTGAATTAAATATGCATCTATACCTTGTAAATCTACTCTACTTCTGAGATTTTTTACAATACCCTGTAATGGAATTAATATTTTCTAGTATCAGTTAATAATGTTTCCTGCTCTTAGTGTTCCAGTGAAGTGAAATCCTCATAAGTGGATGGAAAATGTAGCAAAGTGACAGTCTCCTCTGCCTCCTGTGACACAGATATTCCAGGCAGTCTAGAGGCTTCAGCAGACATTTAGTGCTCAGTAGCTGTGCACTGTCCAAGCCTATCTTGTTTTTCCAGGACTTCTGCTGACTGTTACTCTCCAGGAAGTCACTGTATTTCTGGGAAAGAATCCACCTGGTCTCTTAGACATTCTAGGGAAAACTTGCTTAGTTTAGAAGGTATAGAATAAAATCATAGAATAGAATCATAGAATGGTTTAAATTGGAAGAGACCTCAAAGATCATCCAGTTCCAACCCCCCGCCATAGGCAGGGACACCTCCCACTAGATCAGGTCACTCAAGGCCTCATCCAGCCTGGCCTTGAACACATCCAGGAAGGGAGCAGACACAACCTCCCCAGGCAACCCATTACAGTGCCTCACCACCCTCACTGTGAAGAACTTTGTCCTAANCAGTTCCATGTCCTTCTTGTGCTGGGGGCTCCAGAACTGCACACAGTACTCCAGGTGAGGTCTGATGAGAGCAGAGTAAAAGGGGAGAATCACCTCCTTTGCCCTGCTGGTGAAGCCTCTCTTAATGCAGCCCAGGACACAGCTGTTGTCTGGGCCACATGTGCGCACTGTTGACTCATGTTGAGCCTCTCATCCACCCAGACCTCCAGGTCCTTTTCCTCAGAGCTGCTCTCCAGCCACTTCCCATCCAGCCTGGATTTGTGCTTTGGATTTGTGCTTGTGCACCGACCCAGGTGCAGGACCTTACACTTGGCCTTGTTGAATTTCATGAGGTTAGCCTGGGCCCATCTCTCCATCCTGTCCAGGTCCCTCTGGATGGATCCCTGCCCTCCAGCAAGTCGACTGTGCCACACAGCTTGGTGTCATCTGTAAACTTGCTGAGAGTGCACTCGATTCCTCTGTCCATGTTACTAACAAAATGATAAATTCAGTCAAAGCTGATTAACAAGAGCTTCTAAGATAAGTATTGCCTAAGAGACACTGGTGACTGTCAACCTAATATGGATGCCCATGTGAACGTCTGATGGTTCAGAGAGACAATCAAAAGATAAACAATTCTCACAGTTTTTGTACCGTTTCTGTATACAACAGGTGCAGGACAAAACCAGAACACCCCTGAATTTCCATTTTCTCTGCTGGGGTACCTACACTGTTATAACAGTTGGTAAAGTACAACAGCCACTTTCTAAATAAGAAAAAAGGTAACTGTAGGAGACTTCAAACTAACCACAGGGGATGCAAGACCTGCAACACAGTTAATGGCAATTAGAAACTCAAGTTGTACTGTTTTGATATATGCTCCACAATTAACTGGGAAAAATATTCTAGACTCCAAAAAGTTTCACAGAAGACTTAAATTTAGAAGTGAAGAGGAAAGAAATGTGAAGGCTGTGCCCAGTTCTTAACATTCCATAATATCCTCCTGTGTTTATTGTCTGTCACTCTCTTCCAGCACCTTGGTTTGTCTACCTCTGCTCTCATTTTATTTGAAGATTAAGCCTCTTGATGGCAGTACCACGAATTCATACTTGGAACCTTTCCTCTTCTCAAAAAAATTGCCATTTAGGAAGACGATCAAATAGATAATGAATATTGATGTCATTTCTCACGGTTTGGTGGTTTGGGGTTTTTTTTGTTGTTTTGTTTTGGGTTTTTTTTCCCATTGCATCCATTTGGAGTAATCATAAGTGTGGAAAACCCCTCCTCTTTTCCGCTCCTGCACATATTTCTGTGCACGAGCTTCAAATTTCAATTCCTGTAAGTGGCTCAGTGATCATATTTTCCCATCAACTCTTCCCTCCCACCACCACTAGAGCCAGTGCTGGGCTTAATGACTTCATTTCCTAACATTTTCAATACAAATACTTTTGCAGTTGAAAAATGAGATGTTAAAAATATGTACAAATGTCTGCAAGGCTATTTCACTACTGATGTGTGGCTCAGAAGAAAAAGAGAATAAATGCACCTAACAAAGCTTTATATGCCTTGTATGTTGCACTAAAACATGTGTGGTAAGTACACATGTGTGTTGCTCTCTCTGTGCTAATTCTTCTTATCTCCCTAAATTCTGTAATGTATAAATGCTGGCATAAAAAGAAATTTTATGTTTCTTACCTTGATAAATAAATCTCTCTGTGTTCAGTTATCTTAATCTGCACTAATGCAAACTATTTTATGTTTCCCCTGGTCTCTGCATTTTTTTATCTGTAGTGTTACATGCACTTACTAATGTTCTTATACACATTTGATTTGAGATGCTTTGGTCAAAAGAAAAGAAACAGAAAACAAGAGGGAAAAATAAGCAATAATAGAAGTCATTGTATCATATGAATACAGAAGTCATCTCCTAGGTAGGATCAAAGCCCTGCAAATAAACACCTTAGCCAAGAAAAAAACAGACTGGAAAGAGCATTTGTTAGTAATGGCAATGGCTGTAAAACACAGAGTTCATTCCCCTGCATTCAGTCCTGGCAAAATTGCATTTATTATACTGATCTACAAAGGTTACATGGGTTCCACTGGGCATAAGGACAAAATTGGATTTGATATTATGGCTAAGAGTATCTCTCAGAAGGCAAATGTTGTGACAATGAACTGTGAAAGGGCAAACTCAAAATGCTAATAGAAAAGGTTAACAGCATTCTGAAGACTATAATACAAAAGGAACGCCCTACACTCTACAAATTTAACAGAGGGAGTATGTAAGGAGCAATTCCAGAGACAATGAATAACAAGAGTGAAAAAGGAAGCCCCTATCATTAAACAGTAAAATGAGCATATTTTTTTTTGAGGCTGAAGAAGCCTTCCCAAAAAACATATGGGAATTTTGTGTAAACACCACAATATAAGACAGATCTTGTCCAAATAAGACAGACGCCATGTCTGGTGTAAATCGGAAATAAGGAAAGCCAAGGGAAGCTCAGAAAAGTGGCAATGATAATAATAACACTGAGATGTTCTCCATAATGGGAAAAGACGGGGGGAAAGAAACAACCCACAAAACCAAAACCCATAGACAACCAACAAAAACTAAAAAAATCCAAACCCCACAACCAAAACTCTCAGGAGGAGAGCACATGGAGGAAAACTCAATAATCTAATGACAATAGAAGGACAATAACTAAAACTAAAGATAAATCAAAGGAGTTTTATGTTCCTTTAAGCCAAACTTTACAGCAGAAAAAAAGACAGGAAAAGTTTTGCACCACGTCCTTTTTTAATATTCTTCTTCCATAACTTAAAAGTCTCTAAAGGGAAAACTTAGAAAAACTTATAAGGTTTCAAGTGCAGTAGTAGTAAATAAGCTGTCATAACTGTATTTCATCTGGGATCAGAATGAAATGAAGCATGAAAAAAGGTGACATACCTATGGCTCTGCTACTTCTCTCCTGCAAAAGAGCTACTCTCATTTGCAGAAGAAGCAGAATCTTATGTCCCTTAGTCCTCACCTTTCCCTGGAGTTTCTTCTTTTAGCTTGATGGCTTTTTACTCCATCTTTCTAGGGCTTTAAGATATCTCTGTGCCTCTAGAAACTTGCAGGGTATTCATAAGTTCTCCTAATATCCCACCTTTGCCATTCCTACCTTTCTTGTTCATCTTGTCCATCCAGAGCTGTCAGTAGGCTTGTGCTAGTTTGAGGTTAATTGGAATATTTTAATGAGAAAAATTAGATTGTAGGCTGTGAAAATAAAACAATGATGATGTCTGCTTCACTCGTAGGTTTGCTGAGATGTATAAAAGCAAAAACACAAACATAGATAAGACAGTATGTGTCTCTCCCTGGCCTCTGACTGGGTCTGTGTAACCCAAATAATCATTCTGCTTCTAACCCCTATGGGCAATCCTTCTAACTCACCGTGCACATAAGGCAGATTCTGAGATAAGAAAGGGGAATGGAAAGAATGTGGGAGAGTGGTTGGCAGCCCCTCCTGGGGACTCTGATTTCTGAGAGGGGTATTGTGTTTTTGTGTTACTTTTAGCTTGCATATTTCTATATATAGCTGTAAATATTTGTAATATATTGTAACTATCTGCCTGTATATTGTGCTAAGCTGTGAATATAAAGCTCCATTCCTTACTTCCAGCCAGCTGAGTCTAGTCTGGGTGAATTCATTATGTGTGGGGGTGGGTAACTCCCAAACCATTACAAGGCTTCAATACATTACTTTCTATCAACCTTCTTCATTTGTAACTTCCCAACAAGGAATGTATTTTATGCCCACTCTGCTAGAAATCTGCAGATGTGAGAATTCCCAAAAAACCGAGACTATGTGTCCTTTTAGGAATGTTACTAGGCAAAAGGAAGGAGGGAATGTGCTGGGTGTGAGACAAAGAGAAGCCTGACCTTGGCTCTCATGGGTTCAGGAAGGCATCCTGGCACAGGCCTTTTGTTCCCATAACATGGCAGTTACCTCCCACAAGAGAGTAAAGAGATAGCGAGACATCTGGTTAGGAATAACAGGTTATCATTAATAGTAATGAATGGGATCATGCTTAATTATACCAACCAATTAGTATGCTTTCGGTTAGGATAGACAGTGTCCTGCAGAACTAATGTTACTAATCAGAATTGGGCATGTTGCCTTGGCTGCTAAGCTAACATAGTATAAGAGAATGATCCTGTTGCTAATAAAGTGTTTTGACCTATCCATCACATTGATGAGTTCGTGTCATTCTAGATCCTGTGTGTGAGAGATGAATCCGACAGGAATGCAATACTGTAAGCAAGGTAGAAGCACTATGATTTAAAAAAAAAAAATAAAATAAAAAATCTGGTTTTGTGGTTGCAGTGGCTTTCATACACATTCTCATATTTTCTGAGTCTGAGCCATTTGCTTATCCCTAATTTAAAGCAAACAACAACAAAAAAAAAAAGTCTTTTTTCATACTTTCTCTTAATTTCATAGATATTATGATCAAATTCAGAGTTGAGAAGTCCCCTTGCAGGAAACAAATGAAGTGACAGCAGAGTGGGAGGAATGAGTTGTTATCCAAAATGTTCCTGACACCATCACAGCCCTTCGAATGTTTGTTAAATAATATATTAATAGTATGTACAGCCTAGGAAAACGTCACCCTGAGCAGATGCTGTAGAGAAGGCAAATGTTGTGATCACTGTGGTAACACAACATGTTGGGCTCTAACCACCAGCCTGGCAGCAAAACCTGTTCAATCCCAATTGCTCTTGGAAATAATTTATTATTACCTTCTGTCTGCGGCCCCAGTGTCCTTATGGTTCCAAATGCAGCTTTAAGAGGAGCACAAATCCAGCAAGGGCTGTTGCTGTTATATGCCAGTCATCAGTGCACTCTTTTGCCACCTTTCTTTCCCTCTGGCAGACTGTCATGTTGTATTTAAAAAAACGGCCAGGACTTTAAACGAACAAAGTCCTTGATGACCTTAATATCTAGTCTCAGGCAAACATCAGTAATGATCTGCTTTTAGCTCATGTGTCTGTCTCCATAAAAACTGTTGATGTAGAAGTTTTATGTGAAAAATTAGAGCTGAATCTGAAAAGCCATCAGTCTGAGGTGTGAAATTTCCCCACTCACTAGAAAAGGGCATCATGTTTCATTGCACATTGAAATTTAGACAAGAATGAAGATTGTTATTAACCCTTTGGGAATGCAGGTAAAATTCTTTGTGCCAGGCTCCCAGATATCAGCATCTTCAACAAGATGAGAATGTCCAGTCTTGTTTCTGCTTGGATCTGATTATGTGGTACACAGAGATTGTGAATGACCCAAAGAGAGGGATCAGAACCGTAGGAAAGGGTGTACCAAAAATGTTTGGATGGATTTTGTTCAGGTGATCTTAGCTGTTGGTGAGAGCTGAAGTATTCATCAGCAAACAGGAAGAGAGTCTGCCAATGTGTCAGCCGAGGCATATAGGACCAGAGAAATTGTTTGAGGTTATATCTAGGCAGGTGGACGTACTTTTTCTTCTTTTCACATCTATAAAACTTTGCAGATATGCCCAACTGTGGCTTACTCAGTGTATCTTTTTTTCCACCCTATTCTGCCCTGAATTAAATGTGATTTTCAGGGTGACTGTAACTGGCTACAATGAGGGTGCTTTGTATCTCCAGGCATGGTATTTAGGGATTAGGATTAGTTCCTATATCTGTCACTGCTGCATATCCAAAGGGATACAGTTAGACTACACAAGCTATTTTGGGAAATGGAAATTCAGTGGCTTTGGGGTGTTTCTTCCAGTGAACACTGACAACCAGGAGACTATTCTGACATGCAGCAATATAGTGGGATGCATACCACAACCAGTGGTTTCAAGGGAGGCTGTCAATTAATTTGTAGCTTTATATTTCTGCAGTAGAACCAGCCCAGGAAAGCCTGTATAAGCAAAATCTGGACTTTTAAACAATACCAACATATCAGAAAAGAACCCAGCGCAGACCTTAAAAACATGCTTTACTTAAGTTATCTTAGTAGTTTTGTTACTGTTACACATGGTGCGACTGTTTTGACAGCTTTAAATCAGAACGCACCGATACACACCTTTTTTGCTAGTGTTGCTGGCGAAACACTTGCATCGCTGTACTGAAGTATTTTAGTATTTTTGTTACTGTTACACGTGGTGTGACTGTTTGTGACAGCTTTAAACCAGAATGCACTAATACACACCTTTTTGCTAGTGTTGCTAGTGAAACACACGCATTGTTTGGGGGCCGATTCCTCCTCCATTTCGATATACTTCAGCTTCCTGACACCTCTCTGCCTTCACTGAACAGGTAGCTCCCAGCATGGTAGCTCCTTTTGGACTAACATTTCAGCTTCATCTTAAAAGTAGACCTCAAGCCAGACTTCTTTTCCCCTTAGCTATAAAACGCTAGAGCCTTGTGTTGACCAGACAT
Organism: Psilopogon haemacephalus; assembly: GCA_013396835.1. Taxonomy (NCBI): domain Eukaryota; kingdom Metazoa; phylum Chordata; class Aves; order Piciformes; family Megalaimidae; genus Psilopogon; species Psilopogon haemacephalus. Next base: position 273,708 of record VWZI01022034.1, on the reverse strand, counting down.
TTAACTAGTGCTAACGATATACTGTAAAGGAAGTTCTTAGCACTTGGGCTTAGTTACATTCTTTAACAAACCAACTGCCTGTGCCCACAAAAGCATCTTTGTTTCTTTCCATTCCTTTGTGTAGCAAGCAAACACCTTAAGGCAGAAAATGTTTTCATATCCTCTTCACAATAATAGAGGTTTTATCTCTATAGAAAGAATAAAATGTTGGTAGATAGATTGGAGGGCAAAAATATAATTTAATAGCCTAAATCAAAGCTTAGTGATGCCAGTGAAAACATCCCTGTGGAAAGCAGATATGAAGACCATCAAATCGAAGGTTCCAGATATCAAATTTAGGTGATTTCTTTGGAAAGAGCTGAGCACGAAGTTCAATGCACCTCCACACATATACAAACACCCCCACAGTCTTACATAAGCTTGTTTTAGATTAAAAAAAAAACCAACAAAAAAACCCAAACCAAACAAAAAAAAACAGAGAAAAAGAAGATAATCTTAAAATGGCACTTTCAGCTTTTGTTAGTTATTATTTATCTTTCTTTATGTCTGATCTCCTTCCTCAGATGTGAGGTTTTCCTTTCTCTCACTCGTTGATGTGCAGTTTTTCTGCCTGAGATTGTTCACACAGAGAACACAAAAGAATGTTTTTGATCCTGATTTCAGAGGAAAACTCAGCAACTTACTAAGGAAGAGTTCAATGATACCTGAACAGAAGGGAGAAATCTGTGTGGTGTTTATGCTTTGAACAGTGACCATCATGCCTCAACTCTTGTTCCTTGGACATGGTAGACACAAGGAGCAATTCAGTAACGTACTGAAAGTAGCTCCACTTTCTGCTAACCTTTTGACAATATAATAATACACTGTGGAGGAGCACATGCTGCTAAGGGATATGTAGAATTAGTAGTAAGGTTTAGGTCATTTTCCTACAGCAAAATATAATATGATGTATTTGACAGTCACTTGTCAGAGCTGTCATTTACTCTGTCACTTTTGATTGCCTCTCTGTGAGTTTCAGAGTTGCTTGACATGGCTCCAATCAAGGAAGTATGGTGACAAACTCATCAATGGCTGCACTAGGCCAACCACTCTGATTTAATCTCAAATTAAGAAACACAATTATAAAATAATTTTTAAAAGAGCTTGTGTATCTCAAATAATGCAAAAAGTCATTAGCATTTAAAGTCAAGTCATTGTAAAAACATTTGGGTTTTTTTCCCCAAATGTTTAGTCATTTTAGTGGTAACTGTCACTAATTTAGGTATTTCGTATTCTATCTGCTCAGCAAGAGTGGAAACACTGCCAAGACAATGCAGCATTCAACCTTTACTCTCAAAATCTTGTTGCAGTACACTGAACACTTCTTTGCACACACCTCTGTCTTCCAGTCGTGGAAACTCTCATATGCATTGCTTCTCATATGCACTTCAGATAATAAAGATTGTAGTGTTTGTGTACATTACCAACAATTAGCACCAATTCTTATTTTTGTTATGTCACTTCTAATTTTCTTGGCAGCTAGGGAAACTTCTGGAAAGAGTGCCCTTTCACACCCAGTACTGTTCAAAATCTTTTCTGAATAGTGAAGGCAGCTTGATGTTGGTGTCAAGCAGAGCCCTTCTGATTCTGTGTAAGCCTGCCTTTGTCCTAATGTAAATTAAATATTTGAAATGTCTCATGTATCCAGCATCAACTCATCATGGGTTTCCTAGAATCCTGTAACTGAAGTTTAATGGCGTGCATATTTTACCACTGCAATGCTTCTGGGTGAGTGTGTTTCTCCATTTACTGCTTTTTGTCTTCTTCTGGATGCACTGGGCTCAATTAAAAGTGTACATACTTCACTCTACATGACACAACCTGTTCCTTGTCTTAAGTTTTCCTCTAAAACAGACAACATGAGAACATTCCTTTTTTTTCATAATCATAGAATGGTTTAGGTTGGAAGTGACCTCAAAGATCATCCAGTTCCAACCCCCCCAACACAGGCAGGGACATCTCCTACTAGAACAGGTCACTCAAGGCCTCATCCTGCCTGGCATTGAACAGCTCCAGGGAGGGAGCAGTGTGTTGGTTTGAGCTAATTGGAGAATTTGAGTGAGAAATTAGACTATTGGCTGAGAGAGAGTTAAACAATACAGTGTCACTTTACCAAGTTTCACTGAGACAGAGAAAAAAAAATGTTTTGAGAATGTTCCCAAAACATCCAGATAAGCCAGTCTGCTTGCTGAGGGCCAATCTGGCTTGGGTCTTNGGGCTTTGGTTGTACTCTCTTGGGGATTTTGGTCTCCGGGAGGGGTGTGGTGTGTATTACCATTTTTACTGTATATTTGTGTAAATATCTGTTATATCTTGTAAATATTTGCTTGTATATTTGCATTGCTGTAAATATAAAGCTTCATTTATTAACTTCCAGTGTGTTTTTCTGAGTTTTAGCTGGGGGTTAAAAAGGTGGGGGGGCAGGTCACTGCAAACCCACTACAAGCAGCCTCCTTAGGCAACCTGTTCCAGTGTCTCACCACCCTCACTGGAAAGAACTTCTTCCTAACATCCCATTTAAATCTCCCCTTTCAGAGTTTAAATCCATTACTCCTCATCCTGTCATTACAAGACCTTGTGAATAGTCCCTCCCCAGCTTTCCTGTAGGTCCCCTTCAGATACTGGAAGGCTACTATAAGTTCTCCTCGAAGCCTTCTCTTCTCCAGGCTGAAGAGCTCCAACTCTCATGGCCTGTCCTCATAGCAGAGGTCCTCCAGCCCTCTGAGCATCTTCATAGGAGATTAAATAGTGGTATTGTCAAAAGCCTAAGGTTTATAGTCCTTGGACAAAATCTATCATTCAATCCAGCTCTATCTCATGGAAACATTTCAGAGCAGAAATAAATACGTTTGCAGGTGAACTTGTTATTTTTTATTATTTACAGGTTTTTTTTTAACATCACAAAACGAATATAAAGATGTTATGGTTCATTCTCATCAGGAAATTGGAGTAGCTAGGTTTCTTACCTATTTGAACACTTTTAAAACTTTTATTCATATTCATCTGTCTTTCAGAGAGTTGCTAGATAACATAGCATCCTAACCAGTGTCCTGTTCTGGTTTTAAACATTGGTCAAGTCAGGGAAAATACATGAAATAATGAGGCTGTTTACAGAAGATTAAAACCAGAAACTGAGGCCTAAAACCAGGAAAAAAATTGGCCTCTGAAATCAGTGACAGAACACAATTGATACTCCTGAGGGCAAATAAAATCACAATAAGAGCCATATATTTAAGAAGCCCTTTACAAAGATTCCTCTGACATTATCTGATTTGCTAAAATCCTTGTTCCAACTGACCTCAGTTCTACAGGAATGGAGACTTTACTTTTTGCCACTCAAACACTCTACTAGTTACCTGCTCAGTGAAGGAGAAATGGCAATGGTAAAAGGATTTGGGATGGGTAGTGAGGAAGATTTGAAAGCTTGTTGTGAAGAGGATTAGAGTGGAAAAACTCGTTTTATTCTGGTCAGTTGTCATGGTTTAACCCCAGTTGGAAACTAAGCACTACACAGCTTCTTGTTCACTAGCCCCCCACCCCCTGCCCCAGCAAGTGAAGGGGAAGAGAAATAGAGAGCTAAAAATGAGACAGCTCATGAGTGGAAATTAGAACCATTTTAAATTGCAATGTTTTGCATATTATTGCAATTTGAAAATGCAATAATAGTAATAATAAAATGAAAAGTAGAACAATAGAGAGAAGTAAAACCCAATGTCTATGTGTAGTTTATAGAGCGGACAGACTTGATTATTTTACTCTTTTTTTTTTTTAAAAAGGCAGTAAAATAATAATGCTCTTACTGAATTGGGAAGGAATACAGAAAAGTTGTATTTAAAGATGTGCAGGAAAAGAATACAGCATACATGAAGCCTTAAAGCCTAATAGAGATACAGGATACATGAGAATTCCCCCAAAACCTTCCCCATATACCAGGGTAAACCACCAAAACCCCAGTGCTCATTTTCTCCTATGCCATTGTTTCCCATTAGGCCCAAGCAGTCTATGAATTACACAGTTGGAAATTCACTGGTTTTATCCCACATAGATACCACAGATGAGTCCCTCCAGAGATCTAAAAGGAAGGGAGAAAAGAGAAAGCTGACTTTGCTGCCCACTTTTAAAGTGATAGCAGGACTATGACATTGAATAACAAAATTAGGATTTCCAGGAACAATCAGGACCATCCCCTGGGATTTCATCTCTGTGGTCTTCTTAAGGGAACTTGGGACCCCTCAAACCACCACACTCGAGAAAGACAAATAATTTATAAAACAAAAAAACCAACCCAATTGCTCATGACCAAGAGACCAATGTCCGACAGTTTATTTTTAGTACCCCTCTCAACAATCTTCACCCCTATTTTTACTGCTGAGCATGGTATCACATATTGTGGAATACACTTTTGGTCAGGTGTGATCAGCTGTCTTAGCTGTGTGCCATCTTTTTTACACCTCCAGCCTGCTTGCTGGTAGGATAGTGTGAGGAGCATAAAAGGTCTTGACTGCATAAGCACTGCTCAGTAATAAGCAAAATATCCCTGTGTCCTCAACACTGCTTCCACCACAAATCCAAAACATAGCTCTATACTAGCTACCATGAAGAAAACTAATTCTACCCCAGCTAAAATCAGCACATCAGAAACTCAAATAAGTGATTCCAGAAATACATTTTCCTTCTCAGATAATATTAAAATTTTTCATTGCACCTGCTTAAATATTTGCATTACTTTTAAAAGCTTTTTTTGTGTACAATTCCATCCATTATAATGAGTAAAAATGCCCCTTTTTTAAAAAAAAAGGGGGTTAAGTTTAACATTGAAAAGATCTGCTTGAAATTCTTTTCAACTGCAACTTGTTATGCAAATTGTCATATATGGACTTACATTTCTCTCGGGAACATCTTTCCTCTTTTCATAGAATCATAAAATATCAAAGGCTGGAAGGGACATCAAAAGATCATTTGGTCCAGCCCCGCTGCCAGTGCAGGATCACCCAGAGCAGGTCACACTGGAACACATTCACACGGTTCTTGAGGGAGACTCCATAATCTTCTGTGGCAGCTGGTTACAGTGCTCTGTCATCCTCACAGTGAAGAAAATCTTCCTCAGGTTCACATGGAACCTCCTATGCCTCAACTTCCACCCATTGCCCCTCGTCCTGTCACTGGGCATCACTGAAAAGAGGCTGGCTCCATCCTCCTGGCACTCACCCTTTAAATATTTATCTGGTGGCTTAAGCAGTTACCTGCCCCCCTCCCCCCACCTTTTATAAACCCCGACTAGGACTCAGAAACACTGGAAGTTAATAAATGAAGCTTTATATCTACAGCAATGCACAATATACAGGCAAATATTTACAAGGTATAACAGATATTTACAGATGTATACAATGAAAAGGTAATACAGACACCACACCCCACCCAGAGACCAAAATCCCCAAGAGAGGGTAACCAATCACCCCCTACCACCTTTCCCCCCTTCCCCAGTCTTATCTCACCACCTGTTGATGCTGCAGATAAGCTGAAGTATATCGGCCAGGGGGGTAAGTAGTAGGAAAGAAGTTAGTAGAATTACTGGGAATTAGCTACCAAGGCAAAGACAAAAGGAGACCATGCAAAGAGAAGCAGCCACAGCCAGAGTGGTCAGAACCCATCTGGTATCTAGTGTTTTGAGTACCATTATTAAAAACACCTTTTTTTTTTCTTTCTCAGTAAAACTCTGGTGAAGTGATATACTGTGTTTACCTCTTTCAGCCAATAGTCTAATTTCTCACTCAAATTCTCCAACTAGCTCAAACCAACACAATTTATAAACATGAATGAGGTCACTCCTTAGTCTCCTCCTCTCCAAGCTAAAGAACACTAGCTCCCTCAGTCTCTCCTCATAATGAAGATGTTCAACTTCCATAATAATATTTGTGGCTCTGCACTGGACTCTCTCTATGTCCTTCTTAAACTGGGGGGCCCAGAACTGGACACAATACTCCAGATGAGGCCTCACCAGGGCAGAGTAGAGGGGGAAGGAGAAGCTCCATCCAGCTACTCACCACACCTCTTCTAATACACCCCAGAATGGCATTGGCTTGCCTTGCCACAACAGTACACTGCTGGCTTGTGACTACCCTTCCATCCACCAGGACTTCCAAGTCGTTCTCCCCTTCACTGTTCTCTAGCAGGTCAGTCCCCAACCTATACCAATACATGGCATTGTTCATTCCCAGAGGCACTACTCTACACTTGCCGCTGTCAAACTTCATTAGATTTCTCCCTGCCCAGCTCTTCAGCCTAAGTCTCTCTGAATGGTAGCACAACTGTCCAGTGTGTCAGCCCACACTGGTCCCAGTACTGACTCCCAAGGGACTCCACTGGTTACAGGCCTCCAACTAGACTCTGTCCCATTGATCACAACTCTCTGACTTCTTTCCTTTAACCAGTTCCCAATCCACCTCACTTCTCAAACATCCAGATCACACCTCCTTAGTTTAGCTATGAGGATGCTGTGGGAGACAGCATCAAATGCTTTACGGAAATCAAGGTAAAGCACATCCACTGTTTCTCCATCATCGATCCACCTGGTTAATCCTTATAGAAGGTTATCAGGTTGGTCAAACGTGACTTCCCCTTTGTAAAACAACTTCCCCTTTGTAAAACCATGATGACCTTCTTGTCCTTGATATGGCTGAGCACATCACTGAGGATAAGCCACTTCATTATCTTTCTGGGGTTGGAGGTGAGGCTGACCAGTCTATGGTTACCTGGGTCCTCTTTCTTACCCTTTTTGAAGATTGGAGTGATGTTTGCCCTCCTACACTCCCCAGGCACCTCTCCTGTCTACCATGACTTACCAAAGATGATGGAGAATGGCCTGGCAATGACCTCCACCAGCTCCTTCAGCACTCATGAGTGCATGCCATTAGGACCCATGGACTTGTGGATGTTCCCTTTACTTAACTGTTTCCTAACCCAGTGCTCACTGACCCGGTCCCCATCAACAAAGGAAGCCTTCTCCTTAACCTTGTCTTCCTCCATGGCCTCAGGGGTGTGCAGCTCCTGAGTATAGATGGAGACAAAGAAGGCATTCAGCGACTCTGCCTTATCTGCATCCTCCGTCACCAAGACACCCATCCCATTCAGCAGTGGGCCTACATTGCCTCTAGTAGTGGTTCTTCCTGCAATATATTTGAAGAAGCTCTTTCTATTGTCTTTGGCCTACCTTGCAAGATTGAATTCCAAGGAGGCCTTAGCCTTCCTAGTAGCCTACATCATCTGGCAACCATCTTACACTCCTCCCAGAGGGTCAGTCCCTCTTTCCACTACCTGCAGACTTTCTTCTTCCACTTGAGTTTGTTCAGCAGCTCCCTACTTAACCATGCAGGTCTCCTGACTCCCCTTCTTGATCTCCCACTCATTGGAATGCTCTCATCTTGAGCTTGGAAGAAGAATTTATTGAATGTTAACCACCTATCATGGGCCCCTTTGCCTTGTAGTACTCTGTCTCATGCTATTTCCCCTAGTAATTGCTTGAAGAGGCCAAGTTTGCCCTGCTGAAATCCAGAGTTGTGATCCTGCTGGATATTCTGTTCCTACCACTCAAGATCCTAAACTCCACCATCTCATGATCACTGCAGCCAAGGCTGCACTCAACCTTCACTGATTCAACCAACTTTTCTTATATTATGTCTAGAATTGGAAGAAACTTTTAGTCATCAAAGTCACTCTTTTTTTTTCTTCATTCATCCTCATCTTGTGTGCTCTGTATATCACCATCTGACTTTCTCATAATTTTTTGAAGACTTAGTGCCTCTCTATTGAAGCTCTTTTTGTTCCTTGAACAATACAGAAATCCACTGCTTTTTTTTTTCAACCTATTCTGTAAATCAGATTTCTTTCAGCAGATATTTCATACAACTAAACCAAGATCAAGAAAATAGCTCTCACTGTGAATGTTGCTTACTTATATCCTTTCATCTTATTCCATTGTTCCATATTCCAATCATTCCTATAATCAATGGTTGGTAGCTTTGATACTGGCAAATCTTGCCTGATGCATTGCATCATTTGTTTGTCAGTCCAAGGTTATACTGCTTTTGAGTGTTACCTGTAGTTTATTTGATGTAATTTGCTCTCTGCTCAGGTAGCTAAGTTGAAGGAAGAGTTTTTTTCTTGTTGCATCTGAAATAATTCTGATCTAGCTATCAAAATAAAGCATTGATGTCTCTCTGCTTGCCCATTCTCATAAGGTAAGAACTGCCACTTCAAGGTCTAGTGCTGCTTCCTAGTAGCTTTTCACTGTCTCCTGGTCACAGTCACCCTTCCATCTGGATTCCTTCAGAAAATTCTGTGAAGAAATGAAGAAAGGCCATAGGCAGCATGTCTCTGAAGACAGTTTTCTAAAACTGTGTCTACATCTAAACTGCTAAAGTGTTGGAGGGGTTGTGGGCACCATTTTGACAATCACCAAGTAGCTGAATTTCAACAATTCCCAGGCATGAAGAGTGAACAATCAGAGGCCACATCCTTCTCACAGCCACTTTGTATAAAGCCACTCACTCTGAAACAAACTACTCTAGAATTATGCAAATGGCATGACCGCAGATATGCCTTGTCAATGTTGATGTAACCCTAACATTCCAAGGAACAGTGCTTAGATATCCAAGCAGAACTCCCTCGAGGTGTTCACAGCTTGTTTACACAGAAAATTTAAATTTGGAGAAAGAGAACATTCACTCCTAATGGCACATTCGGTCTAGGTTATATCAGTCTGCTCTTCCTTTGACCTAGTATATATAACCTTGATGTTGCTCCAGAACACAACTCTGTTGCTCTTATTAGCAAAGGAATAGTTACAGCTTGTACCACGGTGAGCCTAAACTGACAAGCCCGCTCCTTTTCCTGTCACAGATCTTCTGCAGCTCTCCTCATCTTCCAAACCTGCTACTCTGTTTTCATTTTCTCAGTTCTGGTCTATTGTCAAGAGACATTGCTTTTCCAACTGCCTGGCTGCACTACTGACTTGATCAAGAGATTCTCTTTCAAAAGACTGTGGGAAAGGTCTAAAAACTTCACCTCCTGTAATAGCTATCAGAACTTGATCACATTTTCAGTCATGCCACAGTCTTCCCACCTACCAGTTATTCTCCAAAAAGACTTCACCACTTTTTGTGAAGTTAATAGTTTTTGCACATTTTTGTATTACCGCCGATACTTGTTGTCTATGTTTAAAAAGACAAGAATATATTTTAGCTCTTGTGAATACAATGGTGTGTACTTCTGTGTTTAACTAAAAGTGATTTCTTAAAGAGCAAATTTATATAGAAAATTGTGAGGAAAGTAAACTCTTCAGAGAAGACTTTGCCATTTTTATACAAGACACATTCTCTAATCTTGTTCACATGGCTGCTCAAAGAATTGCATTTTTAAAAAATCAAATTCCCTACAGAAAAATTAATGGATCACTCTGCTCAGGGAACAATTATTATTCTCTTATACCATGATACTAAGTACAGCTTATAGCATTAAATATGGCAAGCAACTCACCTCAAAGTAATCAAAATGTAGTGACTTCCAGCAGTACAAAAATACAAATCCTTTCAACTACTGAAACCTGAAAATGTTCACCGTATTTGATTTTACAATTGAAAAGCATAAATGGCAGTCTGGGAAATTTTCTGGACTTCTCAGGCAAGTCCTCTTTTAGCAGTAGCATTCTCAGGTAAGTTACTGCCTCATATTCCTCTTCTCTTCACGACATTTGAGCACCATGGATATTTCATGAAGGCCACAGTCTTTCCTTAATAACAGCTCTTTGTGAGATTGACCAGACTAAGATATTGCCTTTCTTCATTTGAATCTCTCTCAGACATATCTTGAAGATTTTTTTTTTTGTGTGTGTGTAAAATCGGTTCTCAGTCATAGGGCTGCAAGCTATTGAAGAGCAGATGATTCTTCCAGAGCCAAGTAGACCAGTCAATTTTTGCTAAAATCTTAGGTAAGCAAAGTCTTACCATGGAAAAAGTATTTTTCTTCAGTGCAGAACACTTATCCTGAGAAGCACACATCATGGAAGGTGATTAATGATTCTAAGTACCATTACTGAAGAAAAGGAGAAGAACAAACACACACAATGGAAGTAAATCAAGTGGAAGTAAAATTGGATGATGATGTTAAATGTAAGATAGAAATTAGAAGAAAATCTTCATCTTTGTATTTCTCACCTAGATATTGAAGATACCAAGGCATCACACTCAACTACTTATCTGAGGCTTCATTTTCAGTTTTACATTTTTTATTAGTCATAAAATATATTTAATATTTTGGAGATACTGATATCACATTATGATATGGAAACAGCAGCTTAGATTTCCACAAAAAAACATCTTCAGTGTCCATTCCAAGGACACCCAAACCCTCTGAATTCTGCAGAAAATCTAACATGAAATTAATCACTCCTACTCTGGTGTAGTGGACGGGCAATTAATTAACGCAAGATGGTATTTTTCAAAATTAATATTGTTTATTAATTTTAATGTTTAATTAATTTTAATTTTGTTTATTAACTATCAATATATAAACATTTAAACTCAATTGAACTGGAATAGATGGTTCTCACAGTCAAAATATCACTTGTGGTTATTTAAACCACTTGCTAACTAGATGGACTCAAAAAGCTGCTTTCTGCTTATGGCAGAAGGCAGTTAGTGAATGACAAGAGACTACAAGTATTTACGAACAAAATGTTATTTCCCATCTCGCAAGGCTAGCAATAGTTTAAGACAGTACCCAAGCACTTTTACAGAGTTGTCAATTGTCTTGTTGGCCATTGAGACTTCTGATTCTTCCCAAGCTTCACAGGAAAAGGGGCAGTTGTTCTCTGGCCTGGACCTGGTTTCTCTGGATGATCTATGTATCTCCAGGGCATCGCGTCTTGGCAGGGGACTTTCAGGTGTAGTCAGGATGTCTTGCAGTGTGCAGTTTCAGCATGGATGTCATGCTGGCTATACTGGCTGATTACATGGAGGCATTTAAAGCTGTTTCCTTGTAAACTCAAAGCAGGCAGTTTCCAGGCAAGCAAACTAGCTTATAGCTTAGTAAAGTATAATGTTATAAAGTATGGCAATAAGGCAGTATCACTGCCAGAAGCAGAGAGCTATAGCAGCAGGCAGCAGCAAGCAGCAGCATGAATACAATGGCAAAGCACATTGTTTTACCTGCTTATCTCCTTTTTATATCAAAGGCCAAACAGCAGCCCGAGGCTAATGGGCCTTTGGACACAGAATAGCCAATCAGAATGGCAGTTAGTCAAGCCTGACCGTATTAGGTGAAGCCATAGGCTTGCTTTACTCAAATTTGGGAAAGATATAGGCCTTGCACGAGGCAGGTGTTTACCACAGGATGCGAACAGGAGCAAAACAAGTCAAGGCAAGCCATGATCTTTCAGACTCCATGGCTCCAGCTTCTTTTCTCCTCTTTCCCGTGGTTTCTTCTTCCCAGAGAGAGAGAGGGTGAAAAGAAAAACATATACAGGCCTATTTTGACCTATCAGGCCTACCACAACATCTGGCTCTTCAGCAAGCAAATATGATGTAGAAAGTTATTTACCTGAACAAAACTATTATCAGTACCTCAAACAGTTACAGGATTCATCTGATTTTTTTCCCAGTTTGTTGATGAAAAAAAACCCAGAAAAACAAAACCAAACCTTAAATCTTAAGTTAATCATGTACTGTTCCTCTTTCATCACTGAAGTGAAATATTTACTGACATATTTTATATTTAACATCCAGCTTTGCATGGGATAACCCCCCCGAAATGCTGATGTTAGGTGAGTTATATCCCACTGCATAAGTATTGTTTCTAAAATTCAGACTGAAACAAAATGAAGTCATTGAAACATGGAATGGTTTTGGTTGGAAGGGACCTTAAAGATGATCTAGTTCCAACCCACTCCCATGGGCAGGGACACCTCCTACCAGACCAGGTTGCTCAAGGCCATATCCAACCTGGCTTTGAACACTCCCAGGCTTGGACTCTCCTCAGTTTCTCAGGGCATCCGGTTTCTGTGCCTCAGTACCCTTATGGTGAAGAATTCCCTCCTAATGTCTAATCTAAATCCAACCTCTTCATTTTGAAGCTCCTACACCTCATGCTATCACTGCATGCCTTTGTAAAATGTTCCTCCCTAATTAACCTGTAAGGTGCCTTCAAATACTGGAATGTTATTTCTGGTGATGTACTGTGTTTGCTGGTGAAGTTCAGAAATATTTAATAATAATTTTACGCCAAGCAAAAAAAAAAATGTTTGATAGAAGCCCACACTAAAGTGTGTTAAACATCTTCAGTTATAAGACTGGAGTATATATTCAAGATTTCATTAAATGAAGTTCTACTCAAAATATAGCCTACAGATGAAACATAACCTTCAACTCCCCTTTACAAGTTCTGTGTTGTGAAACACTTGTCAAATTAGTGTGTCTCCAGTTAATTAAAATTAAACATAAACAGACCAAAATATTTTTTTAATTTGCAGTTCTGCTTCTTAAATCAGTAATTTTGAATAATATGAACTGTATGGTTTAATTAACAGGGAATGGAGTTCTTCAGCTTGGCCCTGTATTGCATCTTGTATAAAATAATGTTTCTAATCCTGCATTAATTTACTCCTCACCATGACTAGCACAGTTCAAAGACAAAAATTAATATTTTCAGGGCTTAGCTATACACAGTTATCTGGACTCCTATCTTTTAATCTTGATTTCCACCCACGCCAGAGCTCCACAAGAAAGAGGATTAAGAAAATAGGACAGTGAATACATTGCTATCTCTGTACTCTAATGCATATGGAAGTTGTTGGAGGATAATACAGTACTTTATCTAACCTCAACCTACTCCAAAGTATGCTCTTCAAGTCAGATTTAAATGTCTTACTATGGATGCTATTATTTTGTCCTTGCAGAGTCATTGACAGCAACAGGAAATGGTTTGCAAAATTTTATATCCATCTTTCACAGAGGGAAGTGAACTAACATGTAAGAACCAAGAAGGATTTTTATTTTCATTCCTACCCACTTTGCTCTCCTCAGATCTATCCTTAGGTGAGTCACATCAGTCAAGTGCCACATAAGCATGAGGTTAGGATAACGTGACTAGAGTTGCAGATGTCAGTGTAAACACTAGTTCTATTTTTCACATCATTTCTCATTGAGAAGATGCTGATCCCCTGCACCTGCATATGTCATGTTAACAGAAAAAACAATGTGCTTTCTGGAATGGCTGGTAGCCCTACTGCATGGCAAATCACAGTGTTAGGAAAACGGAAATTCCCTTGGACTGGCAATGTCCTGATTTCCGTCATATCTCCACTGGACCAATTAGAGCATGTGATGTATGTGAGGCAGAAAGATGAGACATCCAGCAAGTGATTCCTCTCTAATTTTTCTCTCTGAAACACTTTTTTCTTTTCAGAAGATTCATTCTTGGCTGGGAAAGTGTGTCATCCCCATGATTGGGCCTGCAATATAGTTATATGTTGTTAGCATGTAACCTAGCAATACTTTATTGGTGGAGGTAGTGGGGGGAGAAAGAAAGGAAGGAAGAAAGGAAGGAAGGAAGAGAGAAAGAAAGAAAGAAAGAAAGAAAGAAAGAAAGAAAGAAAGAAAGAAAGAAAGAAAGAAAGAAAGAAAGAAAGAGAAAGAAAGAAAGAAAGAAAGAAAGAAAGAAAGAAAGAAAGAAAGAAAGAAAGAAAGAAAGAAAGAAAGAAAGAAAGAAAGAAAGAAAGCAAGCAATAACATTTGGTTCATTTCAGAAGAATGATGACTGCTCTATCTTTGCACCTTCATTGTTGGCAGTGACACAATTGCATCTTGCCTGGGTGGAGTAGGTTTCAGATGCTCAGTCTCATTAAATTTAATTATGGTTCCCTAAGATTCTTCTCCCTACTGTTCAAATTGGTGAAATGTTTAATTAAAAAAACAAGTTCTCATTATTACTTGATTTGTGTAGTTGTTATTCTACTGACACACTAGCAAATAAACAATTAACATTTGTGACTGTATGCTTCATTAATGAACTAATACATAATTGTAACCCCTTTGCCTGACAAATCAGTTGTGCACATTTTATCACATTGTAGAAGTAGATAGCATTTTGAAAAACAATGAGAAAGGAGAAATGGCAAAGTTAATTAATAACGAGCAATAAGCCTGGGCTTAATTTGAGTTATCTGTAAATATGACAAATGTGTCAGCTTAAAAGAAATACAGAAAAGAGAACATAAGTGACTGTCCATTTGCATTTTCTTAATTCATGAAGCAAAGAGGAACAAAACATTGTTTCACTGAGGTTTGAGGCTAAGTTACATCACCTGTCAAGGGATGACTTAGATGCAGGTATAGACACATTTAAACCTTGGTGACCAGTGGTTTCAAGATCCTACTGCAGATGGGTCCACCTTAACTCATCTTGCATCTGCCAGATACTTGAGCATGTCTTAAATAACGTAAGCCATTTCAAATACCTCCAAGATCTTAAATTTAGTTGTCTGAATCAAGTACTTACAAACAACTGCAGAAGCAATAACGTCATGTACCTTATTAATTTCAGAGAACATAGTTTCATTTATATGAATCTCATTATTTTCAATACTTATGCTTTTTTAAATTTGCTTTGTTGATTTTTTTTTTAATGGTAAGAATACTACATAGTGATTTATCACCATCAAAATAATCATACATGCTGATAATTTCTGAAACTTCTCACTATATTCTAAAGTCCTTTCAGGTAAGCTTCTTGGAAACTTAACCTATTTTACAGTCAACTTAAAGCAGTTTTTTCCAAAGAAAAAAAGACCTCTTTGTGCTCTACACTTAATTGCAGCATGCAGGAAGTCAGATCTGATGATCATAGAATTATAGAATCATAGAATGGTTTAGGTTGGAAGAGACCGCAAAGATTATCCAGTTCCAAGCCCCCACCATAGGCAGGGACACCTCCCACTAGATCAGGTTGCTCAATGCCTCATCCAAACCTGGCCTTGAACACCTCCAGGGAGGGAGCAGCCACAACCTCCCTGGGCAACCAGTTCCAGTGTCTCGCCACCTTCACTGTAAAGATCTCCCTCCTAACATCCCATTTAAATCTCCCCTCTGCCAGTTTAAACCCATTACCCTTCGTCCTGTCATTACAAGACTTTGTGAATAATCCATTCCCAGCCCTCCTGTAGGACCCCTTTGGATATTGGAAGGCTACTATAAGATTTCCTGGAAGCCTTCTCTTCTCCAGGCTGAAAAGCCCCAACTCTCTCAGCCTGTCCTCATATCAGAGCTGCTCCAGCCCTATGAGCATCTTCGTGGATCTCCTCTGGACTCTCTCCAACATTTCCACATCCTTCTTCTGGTGGGACTCCAGAACTGCACACAGTAGTCCAGGTGGGTTCTGACGAGAGCAGAGTAAACGGGGAGAATCACTTCCCTTGCCCTGCTGGTAATGCCTCTTTTAATGCAGCCCAGCACACAGTTGCTGTCTGGGCTGCATGTGCACACTGTCAGCTCATGCTGAGGTTTTCATCCACCCAGACCCCCAGGTCCTTTTCCTCAGGGCTGCTCTCCAACCACTTTCCACCCAGCATGTATTTGTGCTTGGGATTGCGCCGACCCAGGTGCAGGACCTTACACTTGGCCTTGTTAAATTTCATGAGGTTGGCCTGGATCCACCTCTCCATCCTATCCAGGTCCCTCTGGGTGGCATCCCTGCCCCCTAGCAAGTCGACTGTGCCACAAAATAATCCTATAAAAAGAGGCACATTGTGTCATAACTGAGATGTAGTTTTCCCCCTATTGTATCTCTAACAGTGACCAACAGTGAAAATGAGAGTTGATATTAAGCAGCAAATACTAATATTTCCCAAAAATATTCTCCTTGCCTTCAGCAGTTTATGACTCAGTGACTTCACAAACAGACAGCTGTCCATGTAAACAGTAGCCTCGGCAGATTCTTCATCCTGTATTAAAGATGCTCATTTTAATTTATTTTCAATTTACCTCTTGTTAGTTTCCTGTCGATTCATTTCCATTAGGTGGTTTGGTTTTGTACTGGAAAAGAAAATTCCCAAAAAACAACTGTGGTTTATAGACCTCATTAATGCAACCCTCAGATTTCTGTTTGGAGGTTGAAAAAGCCTACCCTAAATGGGAGTGCAGAACTTGTTTCAGACTTCTGATCATTGTTTTTGCTCTTTGGAAGCTCTCTATTTCTGGTATTTAAGTTGTTTTTTTGTTTGTTTTTTTTTTTAAAGATAAAAAGTGAGAAGGTATGAGAATATCATGCCTTACAGAAAGTGTGGCTACAGTGTGGGCCTGCACAGTGACATTACTATGTTCTTTTTTTGTTTTTACAGTTCTGAGTATTCATTTTGCTTTGTTGACACTGCTTATCATTAAGTTAATATTTCCACAGAATTATGTACTGCAAGCCCAGGTCTAGCTTCCCGGTGATAGCAGTCCACTCAAGCCAAATCATTCTCAATGTAAAATTTGGACTGGTATTAGTGGATAAGCATCACATTAAATTTATCTACATTGAATGTCATCTGTCATTTTATTGCTTGGTTACTCAGTGTTATAATGTCTTCCAGAAGACTTTGGTTGCCCTGTCTTT
This sequence comes from Psilopogon haemacephalus, assembly GCA_013396835.1. NCBI lineage: Eukaryota > Metazoa > Chordata > Aves > Piciformes > Megalaimidae > Psilopogon > Psilopogon haemacephalus. The sequence goes on along the minus strand of VWZI01022034.1, from coordinate 257,022 downwards.
CCTACCATAAATTATTTAGTATCATCAGGAAACTTGTTGACTCATTATTCATACTCCTTTTCCAGGACAGACCCTGGGGAACGCCACTGCTAATATACCTATGCTGATACCTGTTTGCTTGCTTAGCAGTGAGTTTGATTGCTTACTGCTAGACCTCATTTCCTAGCAAATAACAAATTATTCATCTATACAAGGAACTTCTATTTTATACCACAGCAGCTTGATTTTGATAAGAGTATTTTATAAGTTTCCTCAATGCCTTTCTGTGACTTTTTATTGAATAATTGCTGTGGTTCATTAGAGGTTCTGCTGGACATCATGCTACAGTTACTGGAGTCTCCTTTCAGAGATCTGCTCTCCTCAAATTAGCCATCTTCCAGTTCTCCAGAGCCTTTGCACTTCAAGTACATTGATCATATCTAGCTTATTCAATTTGCTTTTGTAATTGTCACATCAGTCTTCTTATACATGAAAATGCAGGTCATATTTTTGTTATGAAAAGACTATTAAGTCATACAAGATAGGGTCAACTATTAGATTCTGTTTATTGTTTCACTTTTACAGTAACTGCACTACTTCAGAAAGGGAAAAAACCCAAATTCACAATTTATCTATCACATTAATATCTCCACCAATGTAATATCTGTGGGACTTTATCTTCAATATTTCTGAATTCTTTCTATCTCACAGTCTACTTTAGAAATCAATTAGCATAAACTAGTGCTTTCTTCTATCATTCACTGCTGAGTGTTTAGCACTGTCTCTTAATCATAGAGGGAAAAAAATTACAATGGAACTTTACTTGTGGAACTGCAAAAAGTTGACACAACAAAATACAAATTCAAACATGTTTAAATTTGATTACTGGAACGTTTTCTTCATGCAGTACATTAGTACATAATTGTGGTGGTTTTGCCCCAGCTGAGGGCCAAATGCCTACCAAAGCTGCTCTCTCACTCCCCTTCTTAAATGGACAGGGTAGAGGGGAAGATATAACAAAAGCCAGTTATAAGATAGAAGCAATTTAATAATGACAAGAAGCAAAGCAATAGACTGCATGGAAGCAAAATCAGAGAGAGAGAGAGAGAGAGAGATGTTAATCTCTACTTCCCATAAGCAGGACAATGTTCAGAGTGGGGAAGCAGGGCTCTCTGTGATTGGTGGTTACTTTCCAAGAACAGACATCATGGACAAATCTGCCCCCAAACTTCCTTCTTTCGCTTTGTTATTGTATCTGAGCTGACATCGTATGGCATGGTATATGCCTTTGGCCAGTCTGGATCAGCTGGTTCAGCTGTGTCCTTTCAGCATCTTGTGGTGGGGAGATGCTGGGAAAAACCCAGCCTGGGTGCTCAGCTTAGCAGTAGCCACAACACTGCTGCATTATATTTTGAGGAGAATTAACGCCAGCTCAGCCCAGTTCTAACCTACTACCATAATACACTTAGAAAATAAATGATGATTTCACATTAAGCCAAGGCCTATATTATTTAAAACTATGAAATCAGTCCCTCATTGAGCATCAGCTGGCATTATACTTGCATTGGGACACAGCACCCAAAAATGTGAAAAGGATAGCATTGCTCACATTAAGGTAAACAATTTGTCTTTTTCAGAACTGAAGTATGTGATGCCTTTGAAGGTGACTTTGGCTCTGGCCAGCCTGATCTAGGGTAGAGTGTCCCTGCCCATGGCAGGGAGGTTGGAACTAGATGATCCTTGTGGTCCCTTCCAATCCTGACTGATTCTATGATTCTGTGATTCTATGATCAGTATTTTCCCAGTGTAACAGATTTGCAATTGATGAGCTGACGCTGGGTTTTAATGTAATTTAGTGCTCTTACAAATATGGAGTTACTATCAATATTACGGTGAAGACTTGAGGAAATCTGTCCTCAACTACACTAAATATGATTTAAAAAATTAAATCAGCTTATGTCCTGGGTAACATTTGATGAGGAAGATTATTTTTTTCAGAAAGAGGTGAAACCAAAGTGAAGCTTACTTAAAGCCACCTGGGATCACAAGATATTTTCCTAAGTAATCTTACCCATGTTTTCCGTCTCAGGTTTGGCCTTTGGGACCAACAGTCTCAATTTTGAGTCTTGCATTACAGCTTTTGGCTACAGAAGGAGCCACACTTTGTTGAACTGGTGCCATGTTTCATGCCAAAAACTGTTATTTCTTACTAAGAAATTGATTGTTTTATACAAAATCTGTAAAACACTAGAGAAAGCAATGTGGATGTATATAATTTGGCTATATGATAGAAGGATCATCTGCGTCCATTCAAAGAAGCCCAGAAACACAACGGCCAACAACTAGAGTGAAACCATCACAGGCCCACATTTCTGCATGCCATCAACTGGAGAAACAGGAGCATGTGAGTACACTGTAGACACATTTGTAAGTGTATGTGGCTGTAATACTAACTTGTTATTGACAGCGTTAAGCAAGACTTGATGGCAAGTAGGTAAGTACAAGGCAGGTATTTCAGTGGCTGTAAGTCTGGGACAAACTGAGGTACCAGAAAGTCTGCCATTTCTCTACCAAAGGCATCAGGAAATCAGATCAGACTACTGGAGACACTGTAAGATCTGGGGTTCAACTGAGAGATCCATCCACAAGTGTGCCTCTGTGGTGGTTTTGCAGTTACCTGCCCCCCAACCTTTTGAAATAAACCTCAGCTAGGACTCAGAACACTGGAAGTTGATAAATGAAGCTTTATATGTACAGCAATGTACAATATACAAACAAATATTTACAATGTAAAACAGATATTTACAAATATATACAGTGAAAAGGTAATACAGAAACACCACATCCCTCTTAGAGATCAAAATCCCCAAGAGGGGTAACCAACCACCCCCTACCACCTTTCCCCGCTTCCCCAATCTTATCTCATCACCTGTTGATGCTGCAGATAAGCTGAGGTAGATTGGCCAGGGAGATTAGTAGTAGGAAAGAAGTTAGTAGAATTATTAAGAATCAGCTACAAAAGACAGAGACAAAGGAACCATGCAAAAGAGCAGCCACAGCCCAGAGCGGCCTGAAACCATCTGTACTATCTATGTTTGGGTTACACTCTTAAAACAATTTATTTTCTTTCTCAGTAAAGCTCTGGGTGAAGTGACATACTGTGTTTTCCTCTCTCAGCCAATAGTCTAATTTCTCACTCAAATTCTCCAATTAGTTCAAACCAGCACAACATCTATGCACAGAAGGAAGCTGGAGATATGAGGATTCAAGGGCCAGTTACTAGGTAGATTGAGTGTCTAATGTCTGTTACTGGTGGCCCCATCATGTGTGTGCCTGCACGTACTTTTATCCACATGCACAAGCAACTGGAGTGAGGCAGCATCTGGCTCCTATGCCGAAGTGTTAGCAACTGGACAGACCGGGATGCAGAGACTTATCACAGCTGTTGGAAGGATCCATCTTGTGGAACGATCCACCACAGGAAGATGTTAGCTAATACACTGTGGGAAAAAGGTGTTTGAGGAGAGAGGGGTTGTTTCTCCAGGGGAGCTTCACTTCCAGTTTGAAACTATCCCAGCACAAACCTCCACTCATACTCAAACCTTTTTTATTACAGAATGTCTCCAAGCAAGCTAAGGCTAGGTCCCTGTGTCGGGGTTGTCCCAAATGGAAAGGGGAATGGATGCACAGTGTCTGTGCCTTGTAAGCAGAACTGCTTATGCACAGCCTCATGAAGCTGAAGGGCTGCACTTTGCCTTTTAATTCCTGCACAAGCTACTTCCTACCAGCTCATTGGTCCCATTTCATAGTGAAATAAATTCTTAGACAACTCTTAACAATTCTTGAAACCATTTACCATTGTAAAATTACAATGGCAATACGTTGCCATGAAAACCTGAATCAATCTACTCATTAATAATTTCCTTCACGTGCAATACTTTTCTAGCTTTAATAATGTTACAGGTTACCCATTTAACAATGACAGAAAATAATAAATTTCTGAAGACATGCTTTATTAACGGTCTCCTGGGTCATTTAAATACAGTTCATTAAATGTGGAAATATTATAAAACTAATATATAAAATATTCAGTATAAGAATTATATATTTATGTACCTTTACTAATATTTATAGATATATAACATAATCCATATTATATATGCTGTACTATACAGTAGCATAATATATGCTTCTTAAATTATATAAAACATAATTGGAAGTTGAAAGAATTTCCTCATAGTGACACTCTGAGTTGAAATCTCAGGCAACTTACAAAAAAACCCAAGATGTATTCTCCATCATAATTAAACAAAATTGCACAGAAAATTTTAATGAATGTTTTTGTGATTACCTATTTCTCTTCATTTTGACCTTGACTACATTCTTCCTTGAAAAAAAAAAAAAAAAGAAAAGAAAGAATATTTTCAAAGCAAGCATGTAGCTACTAATATTCAAAGATGAAAATGTGATTTTTAATGAGTATTTGTGTAATGAAAATATGTCCATCAAAAATATTCTGACACCTGTCAGCTAAGCATCTGGGCTTTTGTATGATAACAAATAGAAACTGATCCCTTATTGCTACTGACTGTCATTAGAAGGGATAATTGTATTCTGTTGAAATTAAAGAAAGGAGGGTTTTTTTGACATATTCAGATGTTTTACAGACATCTATTCTGCATAGAAAAAAACTTTTTTGTGTTGTTTGTTTGCTTGTTTGTTTGTTTTTTATATGAGAATTAAAACATGAACTTATTCATAGAATCATAGAATGGTTTAGGTTGGAACAGACCTCAAAGATTATCCAGTTCCAACTCCCCACCATGGACAGGGTCAACTCCCACTAGAACAGGTCACTCAAGGCCTCATCCAACCAAGTCTCAAACACCTCTAGGGAGGGAGCAGCCACAACCTCCCTGTGCCAGTGTCTCACCACCCTCACTGTAAAGAACTTCCTCCTAACATCCTGTCTAAATCTCCCCTCTGCCAGTTTCAACCCATTCCCCCTTGTCCTGTTATTACAAGACCTTGTGAATAGTCCCTCCCCAGCCCTCCTGTAGGACCCCTTCAGATACTGGAAGGTTACTATAAGGTCTCCAGCCTTCTCCTCTCCAGGCTGAAGAACCCCAACTGTCTCAGCCTGTCCTCACAGCAGAGGTGCTCCAGCCCTCTGATCATCTTCGTGGCCCTCCTCTGGACTCTCTCCAGCAGTTCCGTGTCCTTCTTTTATTGGGGGCTCCAGAACTGCACACAGTACTGCAGGTGGGGTCTGACGAGAGCAGAGTAAAGGGGGAGAATCACCTCCCTTGCCCTGCTGGTAACACTTCTCTTAATGCAGCCCAGCACACAGTTGCTGTCTGAGCTGCACTCACACTGCAGGTTCATGTTGAGCTTTTCATCCACCCAGACACCCAGGTCCTTTTCCTCAGGGCTGCTCTCCAACCACTTTCCACCCAGCATGGATTTGTGCTTGGGATTGCGCTGACCCAGGTGCAGGACCTTACATTTGGTCTTGTTAAATTTCATGTGGTTGGCCTGGGACCACCTCTCCAGCTTCCTCAGAAGAAATCTAAGTATTGGTGGGCATAATTTTGATTATAATCTTGCCAAGTTGCTCCCTGGTGTCATAGTTTATTTCCTTCACTTCCTTGATTCTCCTTTGAGATTCAGGCTTACTGAGCCTTACACATCTTCCATATTGTACCCCTGGCTGTGGGACTCTGCTGACATGCTGAAGTGTCTTAACAAGAATAGAGCAAAAGTACTGTGGGCGAAGTGGGTATTCTGGTCAGGAAAAAACAGTAATAAATTCCTAAGAGCTGTGACTGCAGACTGCATATCCCAGAAGTACTGTCTGAATTTCAGCCAGTTTTGAAATTGCCTTCAGATGTTTGCTTGCTGTTGTTTTAAAAAATCAATAGTTTTAAAAAAGGAGAAACACTTTTCTGACAAGCCCTGGTTACTACAACAGTGACTCCCATGGCACAACAAATATAGAAACACCTTAAGAATCAGGAAGTCTGGTTTTGCTTTTTTGTCTTTGCACCCACAGTTTGACATGGGGTACATGACTCTCCTCTCCATTTCCACTTCCATACTTGGCNAAGATCTAATCTTCCTTTCACAGAGCTGTGAATTATAAGGACAAAAACTGAGCCTCTGGCCAACAAACACAATAGCTTTTCACCATGGAATTCTTGTAGCTGGACCACCATTTTCCAAATAAACAATGAGTTTAGAGACTTAATAAGGCAGATTGTTTTTTTTTTTCAAAATCATTGCCTGCTCAGGGATAAACCTTAAGGCCTGAATCAAAAATTATATTGTCTGGTATTGATTTTAACCACTGAGCCTTATTAACTGTTGTCTGATAGATAAAGGAGAATTGTGGCCTCAGAAAAATACACTCCCATTGGTACTTCTGCACTTTGACTAAATATGCTGCTAACTTATTTCCCTTAAACAAACTTAATTTCACTTTCTCTGCATATGCCTGATATTCAAGGTGAGATCCTTGGTGGTGGGGGTCTGCTTTGGGATTCACAGACTAATAGCATGGCTCAGAGAAACATTTCGCTTGAGCTATATCACATATTATGTCCACAAAAAAAATGCTGTCCTTAAACACAAAGGCCATGGAGACTACAAGTTCTTCTAGGGACATCAAACTCCTCCAAATTAAGAAGTAAATATCAGGGACAGAAGACCCTATAGGGTGAATTCCAGATGAACTTTTGACCTCTAATATCTCTAACTACATGTATTAGAGCAGCATCAACATTCACCAAGGAAGAGTGGTGGTTTAGTGATGAAATAGACTTATTTATTAAACTTTTCTCTAAGCTGTGTTCTGATTCTTCACACTAAAGCAAATTCAAAAGCAAAAGAAGATTCTTGAAAACTATTTAGCTGTAATGAAATATGGGCTATAACACTGTGACTGTAAGTAGCAGCAGTTTTCCCACTTAGATGCTCTCAGTTAGTTTAATTTTTCTTTAGGAGAGGTATTAGTACCTTCAGAACAAAGTGTAGCTCTCCTTTATGATTGTCAAGGGGACTATCAACAATTGGTGAAGAACTATGGAGTGGCTGCAACTTATCAGCTTCCTTCACTGCAGATAATGTAATAGCTTCTCAGCTTTGCAGTATCACAGATCTTACCTTCTCTATGATCTGTGCTTTTTAAAATTGAAAGGGCTATAAATGATGTAAACAAAAAGGAAAAAAATCCTTCTTCTTCAAGCCACACAACATTATTGGTTAGAATTAGAGTAAGTTACCACCAGGCTATGTTGTTTGTCTCACAGATCAAAACTGAGGAAATCTCTGGGCTTTTTCAAGGGTGATACAGACACAAGCAAATCAGTCAACAGCAGAAAGAACCTATAAGTTCATCTAGCTTCCAAATGCTCTAGTGGCCCAAGCAGAACTCCATTCTGCAGCAGCAGTTTCCTGGATTGCACACAGCTCTGCTGGTATTGTTGCACCAATCACCTCCATCAGCAAGGTACCATTTCTAGTGCATGGATGATGTATCTTCATCATCCTGGCTTTGACAGAAATGGACATTCACAGAATTGGTTTAGCCTTAGGTGAAGACAGTCTAATATCTAAACTATAAAAACTCCACTGTTTATCTCCCAACTGTATAAATTAGAACTGCTTACTTCTTGCCTTTTCTCAGTCTCTCTCTGTCTTTTTCATTTGATCATCTCTACCAAACTCAGCCTCTGAGCAACCACACATTTATAATGGTCATGATTCCAAAATATCTGATGTCTTGGAAGACTCTCTGGCACTCTGGCAGAGCAATTTCTCAGTTCATTTCTAATGTTTGAGTGATGTGTTTAGTTTAGTAAACTCATTATGTTTTTGTTAAGTCCTGGCTAGACTGAGCAGGGTAAATTAGCCCTGAATAGGGCAAATAAGAAGATTTTAACTTAGATGAAAAGTTCTGCTGATTTAGTTATTCTAGTAGAGGTCTGGGGGATGTGATTGCTCTCTGAAACAGCTATGCACATAGGTCCTAATTCTTAGGTTTAAATTAGAGTATCATATGCAAAGTAGTATGGGAAACAGTATATCACTGCAACCAGAATGCATCAGAGTTTCAGGTTAACATACACAAGTAAAACATAAAGCAGTATAGGACAACAAGTGTGATGGTTTCAAGCTAAGTGGAATGTTTTAATGATAAAAATTAGATTATAGGCTGTGAAAAGAAAACAACGGTGATGTCTACTTCACTCAAAGTTTTACTGAGATGTATAAAAGCAAGGACATAAAGATAGATAACACAGAGTGTCTGAGCTCTGTCTATCAGTCTGTCTCTCCCTAGCATCTAGCTGGATCTGTGTAACCCAACTAATCTATTATGCTTCTAACTCACCTTGCCAATCTCTCTGATTCACCTTGCACATAAGATAGATTCTGCAATAAGATTGAGAGGTGGAGAGAAGGTGGAAGGGTGGCTGGGAAACACTCTTGGGGACTCTGATTTTCTGGGAGAGGTATCATGTTTCTGCATTACTTTTAACTTGTATGTTTCTATATATAGCTGTAAATATTTGTAATATTCTCGATATCTGCTTGTATATTGTGCTAAGCTGTGAATATAAAGCTTCATTCCTTAACTTCCAGCTTGGCTGTGTCTAGTCTGGGTGAATTCAAAAGTTTGTGGGGGTGGGTAACTCCTAAACCATCATGACTAGCTAGGCTAAATGAACTTTCTAGGATCAGACAATATTAGATACTGAAAGAGCTGAGTCAAGGTTTAGAGAAGCAGGGGAAAAAAAGTTAGAAGAAACCACTTAATTGCCAAGTAATATTGATTGAAGTAATAAAAGATGGTTCTGGTTCCCAAAATACTTTCTGTCCATGAAGAATGGAACTATAAAGCTTCCCATCTAAGATATTCATAGACTTCTTAAATCTTAGTTCAACTTAGGTAAATGAGGTATGATTTCTGCACTAAAATTAGTAATTTTCTTCTTAGGAATTTTTCTTTTCACCTCATATTCAGATTTCTTTATACATATTTCTCACAGGTCACAGCAGCACGTGCATTTGCTATGTCATATCTGCATGACATATGCACCAGTCATGCAATACCTGTAAAAAAGTGTGCTGGTTTGATCTAATTGGAGGATTTGAATTATAAATTAGACTATAGGCTGAGAGAGGAAAGCACTGACAATGCTACTTCCCTTAGAGCTTTACTGAGAAAAAAAATAAAATTGTTTTAAAAGTTGTAACCCAAATGTAGATAAGGGAGACGGTTTCAGACCTCTCTGGACCGTGGCTGGCTCCTTGCATGGCTCCTTTCTCCCTGCCTTTTGTAGCTGATTCTGAATAATTCCACTAACTTCTCTCCTGCTGCTAACCTCCCCAGCCAATCTACCTTTGCCTATCTGCTGTATTAACAGATGGTGAGATAAGATTGGGGAAGGGGGAAAAGGTGGTAGGGGTGGTCAGAAACCCCTCTTAGGGATTTTGATCTCTGGGAGTGGTGTGGTGTTTCTGTATTACCTTTTCACTGTATATATCTGTAAATATCTGTCACACATTGTAAATATCCGGTTATATATTGTGCATAACTGTAAATATAAAGCTTCATTCCTTAACTTCCAGCCATCTGGGTTATTTCAAAAGGTGCAGGGCAGGTAACTGCTAAACCACCACAAAAGGGAAAGCCATTTTCTCTTTCTTCACATAGCAAAGCAAGCCCTGTTTCAATGAGTGTTTCAGCTCAGGAGAGTTTCATTGACAGATTTTTCATGGTTAAACAAGCCAACAATTTCCCTGTCTCTAGAGAGATATTCTCAACTGTTTTTTTTTCACAAGAAATAAAATAAATCCAGTTGTATGAAAATGTTGACATTTAGCGATTAAAAAGGCATTATCCATGTTTGCCTGATTTTCAAAATAATTGGTGGAAGAATTCAATCTATAGGGAGCATTTATATTCATTTCATTTTGGATTTTTCTAACAGTGGTGGGTTCAGTAGTTGTTATGGAAGAGAAGCTCCTCTGAATTGTGTTGCAGCATAGATTAAGATGTTAAAGCAAGCTATCACTGCAAATAGTCCGTGCTGTACATTGGTGTTATAAACAGAGATGTGCTGTTTTCGGAGAGGAGCTCCAAATAAAATCTCATGTCTGAGCTCATTTGAAATCTAGGAAACTGGGATCAGGATCTGAATGTGCCCTTGTGTCAGGTTTTGCTGCATTGTGGCATTTCCCATAGTGAGAACAGTTAAAATACTTTTGAAATAACAAATTGTCATCACAAAAGGACACAGAACCACAAGAAGAGTCTGGTACAAGAGAAGAAAACATTTTTGGCTTCCGGTCACAAGCACATTTCCTGCTACTATTACAGTGTCCATCATATTTTCTTCATTACTAGTACCCTGACAGAATGTCAAAAAATAAATCTGCTACACATTTTGTCCTCTTCTTTTCTCTTTAGCTGAGGTTGTCATCTTTCCATTTGCACTTTCTGTGCACAGCATAACTCATTGCAGCAGGGCTGTTTGTTTGCTTTTTCATGAGCACTGGCAAGTTGGGAACAGGATTTGCTTGAAAGAGAACTATGGGGTTTGGCATTAGGAAGATAACAGCATCCTGATCAAATCTTCCCCATCCCCACCAAGAAAAAAAAAAAAAAATCTGGTTTTGGAACTGTCAGTCGTTGAAAGACCCTTATAGGAAATGCAACACGATGGGCAGATTTGGAAATTTATGGATGTCATAGAATCATAGAATCAGTCAGAGTTGGAAGGGACCACAAGGATCATCTAATTCCAACACCATGGGTAGGGACACACTACCCTAGATCAGGCTGGACAGAGCCTCATCCAGCCTGGCCTTAAACACCTCCAGGGATATGGCCCCAACCACCCCCCTGGGCAACCTGTTCCAGGGCTTCACCACTCTCATGGTGAAGAACTTCCTCCTCACATCCAGTCTGAGTCTCCCCACCTTCAGCTTTGCTCCATTCCCCCTAGTCCTGGCACTACCTGATAGCCTAAAAAGTCCCTCCCTAGCTTTTCTGTAGGCCCCCTTCAGATAATGGAAGGCCACAATAAGGTCACCTGGGAGCCTCCTCTTCTCCAAACTGAACAGCCCCAACTCTTTCAGTCTGTTCTCTTAGCAGAGGTGCTCCAGCCCTCTCATCATCCTCGTGGCCATTCTCTGGACATGCTTCAGCATGTCCACATCCTTCTTGTAATAGGGGCTGCAGAACTGGATGCAGTACTCCAGGTGGGGTCTCACCAGAGCAGAGTAGAGGGGGAGAATCACCTCCCTCGACCTGCTGGCTACACTTCTCCTGATGCAGCCCAGGATCTGGTTGGCTTTCTGGGCTGCAAGTGCACACTGCTGGCTCATGTTGAGCTTCTCATCCACCAGCACCCCCAAGTCCCTCTCCTCAGGGCTGTTCTCCAGCCAGTCACTGCCCATCTTCTATTTGTGCTTGGGATTGCCTCGACCCAGATGCAGGACCTTGCACGTGGCCTTGTTGAACCTTATGAGGTTGGCTTGTGCTCACCTCTCCAGCCTGCCCAGGTCCCTCTGGATGCCATCCCTGTCCTCCAGCGTGTCTGCTGTACCACACAGCTTGGTTTTATCAGCAAACTTGCTGAGGGTGCACTCAATGCTTTTATCCATGTCACCCACAAAGATGTTGAACAAGACTGGTCCCAGGACTGATCCCTGATGGTCTCCACTTGTCACTGGCCTCCACTTGGACATGGACCCATTGACAGCCACTCTTTAGGTGTGGCCATCAAGCCAGTTCTTTGTCCATCTGGTGGTCCACCCATCAAACCCATGTGTACTGCCCTATTTCATGACTGAGACAAAACTAAGATGCAATCTTTCATTGACGGAGTCAAACTTTATGTTGAACAAAGATTGTGAACATTTGCATATAGTTATTCCAGAGGTCTTTTTCACTTCTAGTTCCAGCATAAAAAAAACCCAGAACAAAAACGAAACCACCACCACCTCCACCAAAAAAAACTCAATCAAAAAACCAGATCCAAATCAGAATCAGAACACAAATATTTGTTTTTATCTTATACCCTTTCTCTTGTCTGAGTTACATTTACTATATTAGTGCTTCTATATGCTAATTTTCTCAGCCATGTGTAAGACAGAAGAAATAGCAGTTTTGCCCAGAGACTCACAATGACTCATGTCTGTATTCCAAGAATACTAATACAATGTCACATATAAACTGTTGTTAGTTGTTGAAGCTGCAAGTAACTTTTAAGAAACCAAAGAGTTTACTTAAAAACAGACAGTGAAACGACCACAAGACATTCTCTTCTATAATAGGTCTGCTTTAATTGTAGCCTCAAACTACTTGATAATTCAGCTGTAATGTTCTCAGTTTGTCACATTTTAATACTGAATGAGTGTGAAATTTCAGCCAGAGGTAAAGTTAGGTTTCAGGACCAGAAAGTTTAGAAAGCTGCAGCTAACAAAGAGGAGACAAAAAATGAAGAAAAAAAAAAAAAAAATAGGTTCTTTGCTGAATGAAAAAGGAACAAGTAAGCAAACCAAAACAAACGAAATCAAAACAAAAACCAAATCAAACCCAAACCCCCAAGCAAACAGGAAAAGAAAAAGAAATACACACAAGACCCAAAATAAAAAAAAATTAACAGGTCAATTATTTTGCCCCATTTCAGGTCAGCAGCACAGAAACACTTACAATGGCCACTTGAGTATGTGCAAGATTTCTAGCTTAAGAGGTCAGTGGCGTAGTTGAATTGAATCCATAGTAAAATTCTCATCTATAGCATTTACATCACACTGCAATATCTCTGCTCCTCAAAATAGTTTATGGCTTTGCCCTCCTACATGTTCAGAGTGAGTGTTTTATAATAGGAATTTACTATCTCTGAACACGTAACTCCGCATTTCTCTTGTCAAGGTCTTCCAAGATACTCTTGTACGCCAGCCTGGTGTAGGCACTTTAATATAATCTGCAGGTTTCAAACAAAGGCATAAGACTGAAAACTTCACTAAACAGCTGCTGTCATTTAAAAAGCTCCTGGAAGGTTGAATCATTAAAAAATATAACTAGAAAAGGGGAATTGGATACAGGTTGGGTACTTTATTAAACAATGAAACAGTGTTTAGAGCTCTTATATCAGATATCCTCTACCTGAAACATCTTGAATTCATGCTCCACATCTCCCAGAGAGTGCCATAAACTTTACAGGGAACTTTGATTTAGGACTTCTTGACCTCTCACTTCTTCCTTTAATATCTGATCCAGTTTATGTATATTATTTAAATATTCACTAGAACAAGAAGAGGAACCCAAATAATCTGTTTTCTAGCAATGTGTCCTGATCTTGTACTATTGTGCCCTGTGAAGAATGCACTTTATGCTTGGGCCATAGGAAATGGAAACTCACGAAGGTCTACCAAGATTTTGTTGTGTTAATTCTTCCAAAATATAAGCACTAAATATTTGCAAAGATGTCTGTAACTCCACAACACCAACACATCATGGCAGATGAATGTATATGACATCTGGATTCAAATGTTGTATTTAGAAATGGTGTGGGGGTGACAAATCTGAGATCATAAAAAAATGTTTGCCCACTAAAAATTTAAATCTGTGATTTGTCAGCCCAAGAGTCAAAACTTGAATGCTGCGGTCCCTTCATTCCTAATCCTTACTAATATTAAAATCACTGAACAGGGCAAGTTGCTTTATCTGTTATATCCTTTTGTTGGGTCTTCTGGAAGTTTTAAGGGCCTGTTCCTAGTATCTATTTTTATAAAGATATAAAAATCAAACTCTCACTCTGTAGTTAATGTTCTCTATCTACTTATAAACATGACGAAGTTATCCACACTCATCTGAATAAATTTATTATTAACCTTCAAACCTAATGACCACAAATACATATTAAGTGGCTTTCAAACTCTTTTGGGGGTGAAATCATTGGTGGTCTCATGTAGGACAAAATACCTCTTATTCATGAGTTTCCATCTTGCTTGATACCTATATGGAGTCACCTCAGAGATTGAATAACAGCTGGGACTTTATTGCCCTCCATATGCTACAGATAGAACTCACCATGACACCCAAGGCCATATTTTGGCTGTGCTTTATTCCTAGTGCCTGGCAGGTGCTGGGCTGTGGATGGAAGTGAACACAGCATGAGTCATCTTGGAGGAGAGGGAAGTGCTGTGTTGTGAGTGGGAGGAAGCATTTGGATGAGCTGGCAGAAGCTGTGACTGCCGCAGGACACAGCGATCAGTCATTACTCCTGATCTCAATAGCATCAGTGGCTGGAAATAATTCCTTGCTTCCCTTGCTTGATGACTGCACCGTCCCCAGTAAATATGAGTATCCTGATGGTCTTCTCAGAGCTAGTTAAGTCCTGACTGAAACTTTGGACTGTGAATGAGTTAGCATCATGCCAAATGTGGCAGATGTTAGGGAATCCACCTAAGTCCTGTGACTAGGCAAGAACTCTTCAAATGTCTAAGTGGATGTCTGTTAAGGTCAGTGTATGGGCTTCAGGTTTGCTCTCTAGTTCTGTCTGAGGATGGCAATACCCAGTGTGTTTATGAGGATAGGAAAAAGACTGTCAATCTCAGTGTGTTCAAGAAATGCTTTCTCTGCAGGTGCAGAAGCCAATCAGCACAGTGCAATAAACATTTTTCCTGTCACATTAGTTGAGAGCTTGCAACACAGAACAATGGGGACAAAAATCCCTTTAAATCATCCCAGATGTTAGTCTATCCTGGTTATTATATGCTCATCACATGTATCTTATTAAATAGAGAAATGCATCTGCAACATTTGCATGGCAATTCTGTCACTGAAGAGAGGCAAGTAGCCTTGTCACAGAGGCATCTTGGCTTAAAGTCTAGGACATGAGTTTAGGGGTCAGGCTTGCATCTGTTTTCCTGCTCTTCCACATTTCATTCTTTTGGCTGCATCCTACCATGCCAAGGGGTCTGGAAAAAGCAGAAGTCATGAAAGCACTAGAAACAAGCACTTCTGTCAGCCCATGCTCTTTATTTTAGAAAACCTGCTTTTATCCCTCGTGGCAGCTTGTCAGAATTAGAATCAAGTGACCTTAAATGTGTTTATCTTTTTATTATGCAATTAGCCACATTGCAGAGTCTTGTGATTTCTTTTTCTGACTTAATCCTTTTCACTGAATGGCAGAGTTAGCCTAGAAATAGACTCAGTAGAAACTTGGGAATAGTAATAATTACAAACCTCCAGAGCTTTCCAGTCTCTCATATTAATGAAGGCTTTCATTAGCTGTTGGCGCTTAATTCACTCCTAGAGGCAGTTCATTTAAGCTATTGCAAAATAATTTTAAAGCTATTTAATTTTTTTTTTTTTTGCATCAGAATACAAAATCAATGCCTAAAATACCAAGAAAGTTCGAGTTTTTCACTCACATTTTCACAACGAGTTTCAGGGAGAGAAGGAAAAGAGAGACAGGTTTTGCTTTACCTACAGAGTTCCAGTGCGGCACGGAACAAATTCAATGCTTAACAGCCCCACCTCCTGGTGAAGAAGCAATGGGAAAACTAATTTGCTTTTCACTTGGATGTACGTTCCCCAGCAATTTTTTCGTAGCTCTAGCTTACATAACGTAAACACTTCTCTTCTACCTTTGCATGACAGCTCTGGAGCATGTGTGTAGCTTCTTTTTATTCTTCTTCTTTTTTTTCTTGCCCCGCCCCTAATCCTGGGGACAATATATTCTAAATAATCCTTCTTTCCTTAATGTCTGCTTTAAAAGAGCTGACAACTCCCTTCTCTGTCCTTTCATGCCTCTCCATATACAAATCAATATATAGAAACCACGAAAATCCCAGGAGGATCTGGAAACTCCTAAAGCTGTTCTTGTGTACAGTGTCTCCAGCAGGGATTCCAACATGGTAAAATCCTGAAGAATAAATAATTAGGTGTCAAAAAAGCATTATTCAGTAGCATGGATAAAGCTTCTCCTGACCTTTGGAAGCACATTTCCTGTGTGGCTTTCTTTCCTGTGCAGAAATCTAGGTTTTCAATCCCTTTTATTTCACACTAACCTCTGATACTTTTCATCCTCTTATACTGATTCCTTGCCTCTACAAATAGACTTATAAAATTGATATAAACTCAGGATGTTTAATAACAAAAAGAAGACTGACAGCATTTTTGGGAGATGAAAACAACCTACGGTCAAACTTTGGAAGCATCATAAGGACGCCAAAAAGGTGAGTGACTTCATTGCTAAACAGAGTGTGCAAGAAAAGACCTTGGCATGGAACTGTTGGAGAGAGTCCAGAGGAGGGCCACGAAGATGATCAGATGTCTGGAAAACCTCTGCTATGAGGACAGGCTGAGTGAGTTAGGGCTTTCAGCCTGGAGAAGAGAAGGCTTCAAGGAGACCTTATAGTGGCCTTTCCATATCTGAAGGGGGCCTACAGGAGGGCTGGAGAGGGACTGTTTACAAGGTCTTGTAATGACAGGATGAGGGGTAATGGGTTCAAATTGGCAGAGGGGAGATTTAAATTGGATGTCAGGAGGAAGTTCTTCACAGTGAGGATGGTGAGAACGGGTTGCCCAGGGAGGTTGTGGCTGCTCCCTCCCTGGATGTGTTCAAGGCCAAACTGGATGAGGTCTTGAGTGACCTGATCTAGTGGGAGGTGTCCCTGCCTATGGCAGGGTGTTGGAACTGTATGATCTTTGAGGTCCCTTCCAACCTAAACTATTCTATGATTCTATGCACAAAGAGAAGCTGGATACTTCACAATGAGAGACACCTTCAGCAACAATCATGTGTAAGCTTGCTTGAGACATGCCACTTTTGCTTTTGTGATTCAGTTTCCTCTTCAACTTTTGCCCCATATCAAGGTTTGCTAGCACCTGTTTAACCCAGCTACCTGCCTACATCTTTAACAGCCGCAGGATTCCCATTGTTATGACTGGTCCTGCAGCACCTTGCAGAGGGGAGACTCTGTTTTGCAATGTGTTACGTTTTGAGGAATGCCTCTCAAGAGCAGGAGAGGTGATGACACCTCAATCTACCTCATAAAGCTATTGAGGTGGGTCAGTGACAGCAACGTAATCATTTTCTAGAATTTAATGCAAAATAGACTACATTAAGGAATGCAATTTAAAGCACTACAGAGACCAGAAATTATGTGCTTTTACAGGTGTAATGAAATCTGTCCAGCAAATGCATGTTTTAGTTTCCTCACTTGCCTCAGCTAACACTTTCCAACAATATGCTTTTAAATACCCATCAAAATCGAGCCTGAAGCTATTGACCCTGGTTGAAACACATCGCATTATCATGCAAGGAAAACCTTCTCTACCCATACTTGAAAGGAGATAACCAGCCCTGAGCCCAGCATTTACCCCACGTAATCGTTATTCCATTTGCAAGCTTAACAAAGTGCTGCATTAAATTTCAGGAACTATTGATCGCATTTGAGGTGGTCATATAAAATCAATTGTGGGTTTTTGTTTTAGGAAAAGGTGTAAGAGAGGAAACAGGAGTACATGCCAGGAATTAAGAGAAAATGCATGTGATTGAGAGGCATAGGAATGGCATGGGGTCAAAGCTTGAAAGACTGAAGCCCCAGCTGTACAAGTCTTCTGTTGTTCAGATATCCCAACCTAGGCTGCTTGAGGCTGCCTTGACTTGTTTACTAGCTTTTATTCACCTCCCTTTCGTTGTGTAGACAGATCTTTATGGTTTGCAGTTCATTCTAGTTTAACAAATAGATTAAATTCACTGGGGAGAGAAAGAGGAGAGAGGGTATCTGTGCACATGCCTTAAGACTGAATTAACTTTTTATCTTGTTGAAAATGTTGCCTACAGAAGGGAATAAATAAGAATGTTATTGGGCTGTTGACTTCAGTTCTTCCAGCTTCTAAGCTCATAAAAATACCAAATATTTTGGTGCTTCAATAGTTTATCAAACTGGGCTAAACTGATTTGCCTCTCATAGAAGAAATCTCTGAAAAAAATCCCACCTCATCTATTTTACTTACAACATTTACCACCTGTGCAAGAACCAAGACCCAGGAATCCAATTCAGCCCATACTGGTAGAGAGTAAAAGCCATTTAGGAATGAAACAGCATAGTATTGACCCACCTGCCAGTGGCTATAATACAAAACACTCTTATGTCAAGTATTAGACTGTCTAGAAATGTAATCAAATATTTAGGGAAAGACATTGGAAATTAAGAATATGTCTGGTCATGTCCTGCTGGACTATTCAGGGAGCTTGTAGCATGCTTCCTTTAGCAATATGTATAAAGAGGAATTTGTTTTCCCAAGCTGCCAGGGAAAATCCTCTCAGGGAGACCTATACTCACATGGAAACCACTCTATCAGTGTCTGGGACTGATGCAGGAGTAATAGGAATGAGACTCCAGAATTCAAGGAATTAAATCAATGGCAGTGTGCCACAGAAACAAAAGAAAATATGAAAGGAAAAGTGCAACTACCAGTATGGCTTCTGTTTCAGAACAAAACCAGGAGGAAAAAAAAATCATAATTAATAAATGAAGAAACAGAGATTATTCTTCATTTGTGTAGTTGGAAGGTTGGTTGGGGTTTGGTGGGGATTTTTTGGTTTGTTTTTGGGTAGGGTGTTTTGTTTGTTGGTTTGGGGTTTTTTGTGGTTTGTTTTTTTCTTTCCTTGAAAAGATGTGTATAATCTTGCAAAGTAACCAGTTAATGAATTGTTCATGAGCAGCTCATTGCAGTATTGGATCTTTGAACTGTGTTGGATGGCTTCATGAAAAGTATTGGAATTGTTACACGAACACAATCAAAGTAAAAAAATTAATCAAATAATTGCTATATGAGTTAATTCCATAACAAATGAACAATTTGAGGAGTCTGATTCCATGCTAAAAACCTTTTTGGTAGTTGCTTCCTGATATTAACTTCTGGGGCTTCTTAGCTTGGAGAGGAGATGGCTAAGGGGTGACCTCATTCGTGTTCATAATTATGTGAGGGGTGAGTGCCAGGAGGATGGAGTCAGCCTCTTGTCGGTGATGCCCAGTGACAGGACAAGGAGCAATGAGTGGAAGTTGAGTCATAGGAGGTTCCATGTGAACCTGAGGAAGAATTTTTTCACAGTGAGGGTGACAGAGCACTGAAACCAGCTGCCAAGGGATGTTGTGGAGTCTCCCTCTCTGGAGATATTCGATAACTGTCTGGATGTGTTCCAGTGTGATCGGCTCTAGGTGATCCTGCTCTGGCAGGAGGACTGGACCAAAGGATCTTTCGAGGTCCCTTCCAGCCTCTGACATTCTATGATTCTATGATTCTTTGAGCTTACTGTTCCATTCATGAAAGCTTTTTGTCATGTGTTCCAGCTGAATGTTGATCTACCATAGTTTTTCACCGAGAAAACACAAATAATAAATTAATAATAATAAATAATTAATATATATTAATAATATATAAATGCTAATAAATTAATAATAAAGCTGGCAGGCAAGATCTGAAAGCAAATACAAAGTCAATTAATTGAAAGTGAAGAAAGGATTAGGAGCACAGTGCTGCCAGCAATGTTTTCTGTGACTGAGAGGAAACCATGTCACTTTGGGATGTCTTTATTTCCCCTTCTGATTCTTCATTTACTTTGGCACAGCACACACCACTGCCAGCAGAGTACCTGGCATGATGGCAGTCATATCCCTGCAATATCCCCTGGTTGCAGCTGACATCTGAGTAATCAGTTATATAAATAAAGGTTGCTCAGTATGTAACTATCTTAATGGTCAGGCCTTCTCAGCAGTTACCCACTTCTAACCTTGAAATGTTATGAGGCTTTTTAGAGAATTCCCAAAAATCCACCTTTCTCTGTAAATCTAGTTAGAAAGTGCAGTTTGCAGAAAAACTGATCAGCTTTCATCACCAGGTACAGACTTATGGTTTTACTAGGAAGCCCAATTATGAGTTCTACTGACTTTATGAATTTTTTTCATTTTTAAGAAAGGAACTCTTCAAACTTCTGTGTGTCAGAATTCTGTAAGCATTTTTCCATCATATTACTTCACATTAGTTCAGCCTGTTGACTAAACATTTTGGCTGTTTCTCAGTACCATAAAGAGGAATCTTTCTCAATAGGATTCTGTTCCAAAACAAAACATAAATGGAAAGTCTGGCTTCAGACTAAGCAGAGATGACATGGGCAACACACTGTGGAGAGACAACCAGCTTTGGGAAAGGCTACTTCCAGCCCCACCTGCAGTACACATACAAGGTCCTGTGTTATTCAAACACCATATGTCTGCTGCCTGTACAGCCAGCCTGAAAGCTTCTGCTCTAACACTTGCATGCTACTTCACAGTAGCAATTGCCATGTGCTTCTCATTCCAGTCCAGGTGGCATTAACCATGGCCAAGGCAGGCATAACAAGCCCTGCTCTCCCAGGTTTCTCCTTCTTCCCAGGTCGAAGTCCAAGAGGTGCTTTAATATCACTTGCCTGTGAGGACTCAAAGATGCAAAGTGCATCACCTGTGAGAAGTGCAAAGATAGCCCTGTGCATCCTCTGACATGCAGCCAGCACCTGAAACAAAAAGAATGCAGCAATGAATACAGCATGTGTGTGTCAAAAAGAGTGCAGCAATGAATACAGCACGTGTGTGTCAAAAAGGAGAGTGCTGCATTTCTATGCCCTGTTGTGCATGAGGGTGGAAAAAAGTTGTGGAAGTGTTCAGCTAATGCTCTCCTGTACAGATTTTCCATAGCTAGCTACTTTGAGACTCAGATAACTTTTTCAGCTGCACTGTTTGGGTCTAAAGTGATATAAGTGACAGATTCCACTACAAAACAAGTTGTTTCTGTTTCTGAAGTCAACCAGCGCAATTAATGGAAGATGTTCTGTAGAAGCTCGCATTAGAAAATTAGAGTAGCAGAACTTAAGTGTTTCCAACAGCATTTTGAATGGGTCAGCGAACACATGAAGAAGAGTAATTTAAATCTGATTTAATTCCAAATGAAATTAAAAGGACTCAGGTTGGAAATAAACAGAGAGGTTATTTAATTTACAGGTAATAGATTCAAGGAACTTCTTGCCAAAAACGAGACACTGGAGAAGGCTGGAAAAGATGTCTGTGAGGTATTCCTAAATGGAAAATTGCGCCAGCTTCAGGAAATCTCAGATGAAAATAGTTTCAGGCTGCAAGAGTCATAACTGTTCTTATGCTTTTATGGTTTGAAAAAAGATAGAAGACAGCAGGAGGCAAAAGAAATTAAGTCCTGCAGTGACATGGGAAGATGGGCAAAGGAATGTTTTTTTGTAGAATCACACTTCAGTAAATGCAGTCATGTCCAGTGCCAGGTCTCTCCTTCACCCTTTAATATTTTGAAGGCTTCTGACCATTTTTTTTCCCGACCAGGTCTTATATTTGCTTTGCTGGGGCGAGTGGTGTTGTGTGGCTTGTAGGTTACATGAGTGAACACATTAAATTTTGTAGGCTGTTTCACACAAAGCACATGTTACATATGTGCCTGTGACTGCCACGAATGGGACTCAGTGGTGTGGGTGGCCACAACCAGCAGGTAAGGGATCTACATAATCCAGTTACTGATGAGACTCTGTGGGAGAGTACCAGGAGTATTTCACCCCAGATGAGAGGATTTCCCTGATTATGATTGTCCCTTGATGCATGTCTGTTTTAAAGCTTGACTCTCACCCTCTGTTTTTACAACTTGCTCAACTTAATTTCAAGCCTTTCTTCCTTTTATGTTCCATTTTGAATAAACTTTCACAAACACAGTCCTTTAAAGAAAGTGGTGCTCTACTGGCTGCAATGTTGAGGCAGCTTCCAACTTTCCTACCTTTCGCTTGTGTTTTGATCTTTTATTTATATGAAGATAAAAGTACCTAATCTAACCAGAAGATGAAGACTATGCCTCTCTTCTGGTTTGTTTTTTTTTTTTTAACTTACAGGAGAGCTATGGCTGTTTTATAACAAATATCTCATTATTGGCAATGAGACCCAGAGTTAGAAAAGACAACATGTTTCTGCTCTGCTTTTAAGGGAATTCTCTCCTATGTTTTTTCCTTCCTAATAAATAAGGAAGATTTAACCACAAAGGTAGGCACTAGGTGTGAAATAGTTAAGCACACTAACATTGCTGGAAAGAGGGGTAGATGACTTCTGGCAAGCGTTTTTCACCTGACTATTAATCCTTCCTTCAGACTGCTTGGGAATCAGTACTCATTGCAAGAGCTCTCTTATTTGAAACAAATTCCACATGGTTTATGAGGAAAAATGGGCAATGAAAAGATGCCCCCGAAAAAAACCCTTCAAAACTTAACAGAACTTTGGAATAGCTGAATTAAATTTAATTAGAGTCCCAGGATGATGAACAGGAAGGGCACAATGCCCTTTACTGTGCTGCACAAAATGTTCTCTCATGAACAGAAAACAATCACTTTTCGAAATGTCAGAGGCTATACACAAAGTCTTACACTTGCAGACAAAAATACGTCTCTATAACAGGTGTAATTACTTTTGTTTCACTACTTCATTCTGTCCACACTCATAATGCAAGGATGACAAATGCCTTGAATCTGGAGGATGCTTATGTTGGTACAATCATTGTGGCTCAAGCAAAAACCCAGAATGATTTTGACTTAGCTGTCTGGTCATCCACTGAAGTCATGCTTAAACACTATGATAGAGTGGTGAGAAAGGAAGTAGAATGATGAGCTAACTGGGATCAGTAAGACATTTCTGAGCAACCCACTAATAACATGAGCAGTGTCCAAAAGGTGAGAACTCAGTCTAGAAGTGAGAGTATTAGTATTATCATTAGTGATACTGTAGTAAGTAGCATACACAGTACATAGTCTGACCAGCCACTTTTTACTGTTTCAAGGACCTTGCAGCCTGTGAGAGCTGA
Organism: Psilopogon haemacephalus; assembly: GCA_013396835.1. NCBI lineage: Eukaryota > Metazoa > Chordata > Aves > Piciformes > Megalaimidae > Psilopogon > Psilopogon haemacephalus. The sequence continues at coordinate 234,116 of VWZI01022034.1, read as the reverse complement.
AGGTATGCAAATTTTACTATGAATATTTATTCTGCAGTGTTAGTTGTTATTTGCTAAAGGGTGATGTTATTTCCAGACAGCCTGTGCCTTGAGCATGCTCTGTGATCTAACACCAAACAAGCATCCTATGCTTCACTAACACAAAAAGTAAGCAGTATTTCCTAATAGAATTAAATATTCCTAATTTATGTCTCTAAATATGGGAAATTAAGACTTTTCTTTAGCTACTGACTATTTTTCTCTATCATTTTTCACAAGATTATTATTTTCTCTGGAGACTTTCAAAACCCACCTGGATGCATTCCTGTGTGGCCTGCCCTAGGTGATTCTTCTTCAGCATACAGGTTGGACTCCATGATCTCTGGAGGTCGCTTCCAATCCCTAACATTCTGTCATTCTCTGATTCTGTGATTCCTTCAATAAGCATTGCAGAGGTGAGGGACCTCAGCTGAGGTCCCTTGTGGCATGCCGTGCAGGAAGATGGGAGTCAGCCTCTCTGATATTATTGTAAGCCAAAGCTCTCACCTCTTCCATTCTACAGCAGTTTTCCAAGGTCACACAGGATGTGTGTGAAGCAAAATCAAGGTTTTAATGTAAAACTCTTTTTTACCTCTCCTTCAAGCTGTGAACCAAAAAACAGGCATCTTTTCTTGATTTACTTCAAAACTCCAAGTCAATAGCTTGAGTTATTTCACAAACACAACAGGAAATAGGGTTTAGGAGTAAGAATTAGCATCCACTATGCTTACTTGTATTTCCTTTCTATGCTAGATGCAAACAGACAAAATCCAACTTTTGCTTCATAGTAGCAGGAAGACATTTACTGGGAGCAGAAGGCTGGAGAAAATTAGAGAGAATCCTAACAGACAGATACCATTAAAGCTAATTAGACATGCTTTCAAGGAGATAGTTAGCTAGCTTATGGAATTCTGCACAAGCTCTCTGGTCCACACAGAACACATCTTGTGAAAAAATGTTTGGACCAGTATTATTGTAACCTTCAGTGAGATACACCTTTCAAAAGTATCCTGTAACTTTTGTGGAATGAGTGTAACAAAGAGCAATTCTCTCATGAAACATAGATGAAAACCTGGCAACAATCAGAGATCTTCCAATGATGGAGAGTGATTATTGATTACAGCTTGCAGTGTTCTTTCATCTAAGGGTGGATATAAAAGAGCCAAAGTCTGCAAGAAGACATGGTGTCTTTTATTCTGCTGGCTAGTACAGGTGGAAAAAACCCCAAACTGCTAAGCCCATAGCCCTTTTCTATGTCAGCTCTTCAGTTTAGTCAGTAGCATCCACGTCATCACAGCAGTGTTGACACAGTCAGATTACCTAGGGATATTACATAGCCAAGGTTAATTATTGGCATTGTACTGCCTGCTTCAATCTGGTAAGGGCAGGAAGTCAATAGACAGAATTACTTTGCTCTTGCTGCTCTGGGACCAGCTGGAGTGAATATCAGTAACATAGGTGACTGCTGGCATAAAGAAAAAAAGAAAAAAAAGTTGTGCATGTGCTTGCAGAGAGGAAAGAGGAGCACTAAAGAGATTTTGTTTTTCTGTCTCTTTCCTCTCCTTTAAAATCAAAGGGTCCTAAAAAAATATTTAAATTCTACCATAAATCTATGTAAGCATGTGATGGTTTGGGAGTTACCCACCCCCACACACAATGAATTCACCCAGACTAGACTCAGCCAGCTGGAAGTTAAGGAATGAAGCTTTATATTCACAGCTTAGCACGCTATACAACCAGATATTTACAATACATTACAAATATTTACAGTTATATGCAAGTTAAAAGTAATACACGATACTCCTCCCAGAAATCAGAGTCCCCAGGAGGGGCTCCCAACCACTCTTCCACCTTCTTTCCACCCCCCAACCTTATGTGCAAGGTGAGTTGGAAAGATCAGCAAGGGCATTAGAAGCAGAACGATTAGTTGGGTTACACAGATCCAGCTAGAAGCCAGGAAGAGACACAGACACCGATAGACTCCAACAGACAAACCCAGACTGTCTTACCTATGTTCGTGTCCTTGTTTTTATACATCTCAGCAAACCTATGAGTGAAGTAGACATCACAATTGTTTTTTTTCCACAGCTGTGCTGGTTTGAACTAATTGGAGGATTTGAGTGAGAAATTAGACTATTGGCTGAGAGAGGAAAACACAGTATGTCACTTCACCCAGAGCTTTACTGAGAAAGAAAAAAAAATTTGGTTTAGGTATTGTACCCAAAACATTAGATATCAGATGGTTTTTGACTGCTCCAGCTGCGGCTGCTCTGTATGGTCTCCTTTGTCTCTCTGCTTTGGTAGCTAATTCTCAGTAATACTACTAACTACTTTCTACTACTAACCCCCCTGGCTGATTAACCTCCGCTTATCTGCAGCATCAACAGGTGGTGAGATGAGATCGGGGAAGGGGGGAAAGGTGGTAGAGGGTGGTTGGTTACCCCTCTTGAGGATTTTGGTCTCTGGGAGGGGTGTGGTGTCTTTATTACCTTTTCATTGTATATATCTGTAAATATCTGTCATACCTTGTAAATATTTGCTTGTATATTGTGCATTGCTGTAAATATAAAGCTTCATTTATCAACTTCCAGTGTTTCTGAGTCCTAGCCAGGGTTTATTTCAAAAGGTGGGGGGCAGATAAGTGCTTAAACAACTACAACAGTCTATAATCTAATTTTTCTCCTTAAAATATTCCAATTAGCCTCAAACCAGCAAAAAGCAAAATTTGGTCTACATAGGAAATAATTTGTATTTGTGAATGCACTTCTGGGAGCCTACCTTCTACTTATAAAGCTTATTACATACTAATTTGGAGCTAAACTGCCTTAACCATTCTGTTATTCAGTTATAACATACAAATATGTAGGTTGATCTGATCTAGAAAACATTTCAGATTTGTCTTCCTCAAAATGGAGTCACTGTAGCATTATGTTCTCCAAGTGGTGTGAGAAAATTAGATTCAGGCTTGTGAACTTGCTTGTTTTGAATAACATTCTTATGTAAATACAAGAGTCAAATGTTGTGAGTGCTTTTGCTGTGGCTTGGGCCTGTTTTGTATTTATTCGTGAACACACATAGGCAGGAGAATTAATTTTCTGCACTGCAGTAAAACCTAAAATGCCTTTAGAATATGTTTGTGACAGTGTGAGATGAAAGCATCAAACTCGGGAAACTGTCCCTGAAAATTAAATAAATTACCTTTGTTTTTTTGTTTATTTGTCTTGGGATTTTGCATAGAATAAAAGAAAACTATTGTTTGAGCTCAGGTGTTCTCAAAAAGATGCATCTCAGTGCCTTATAACCTTTCTAATGAATACCACCTTCTGTAATTACAAGACCTGAGTACGTAGAAGATTTTCTATTCCTATCATACATCAAAAATCCTGATTCCATCCTTTTTTAATTTTTTTTCCTTTTGCTGTGAACAGCACTGATTTATTGACTGGGACAAACACAGCACTTTATTTCCCTGCTAATAATTGGATTTTTGCAAGACATGGTAAAAGTCTGGAGAGGGGGAAAGAAGCAAAAAAATCCTCTTTGTCAAAGGAGCTGGTGTTATTCTGGGGACAACTGTGGAGAAACCTGATGACCACTCTGTTTCAGTCTTCCACAGCTTTTAGTTTTGCCTGGACCTACACACTCTAATGAAACGAAAAGAAGGAAAGAGATTTCCTTGCTCTTAATAGCCACTCCTGCATAATTCCACATACTGTTATGTGGTGGTTCAGCAGTTCCCTGCCCCTCCACACTTTGAAATAACCCAGGCTAGACTCAGACGTTAATAAATGAAGCTTTATATTTACAGCTTTGCACAACACACAAGCAGATATTTACAATATATAACAGATATTTACTGATATATACAGTAAAAAGGTAATGCAGAAACACCACATCCCTTCCAGAGATCAAAGTCCCTAAGAGGGGTTTTCAACCACCCTACCACCTTCCCCCCACTTCCCAATCTTATCCTACTATCTGTCTTATGTGACAGGAAAGCAAGAGTAGAGCTCAAGCAGCTCTGCCTTATCTATGTTTGGATTACAACTCTTAAACATTTTTTTCTTTTTTTCAGTAAACCTATGAGTAAAGTAGCATCATCAGTGTCTTCCTTTCTCAGCCTATAGTCTAATTTCTTATTTAAATCCTCCAATTGGTTCAAACCATCACATGTTATTAACTATCTCTTTTAAAATGTCTGTATAGCTTGCAGGTTTTCTAAAGCTTGCCTGACTTACATATAACAGTGAGTCCGGGGCTGTCATAGGGTGTCATAGGGTGTCATATCCCTAGTTTACCTGTGCCCATCCAAACAGACTAAAAGAAATCTCCCGACCTCCAAATGTCAACCTAGGTGTAGAATTACATCATATAAAGTCACCAATTCTGACAGTTATTTACATATTGTCATGTAGAAGTCACTCAGTGGGAAATTCTAACTGGATGCATCAGCAACATTTTGAATCAGTTAGTGATGGAGATGGAACAGGAAACCAATTTGTTTATTGTTTACTTTTGTCATCTGTATACATCATAGGAGAAGAAAAAACAGAGTAGAACAGTCTCAGATGTGGTTGCTAGACTGGTGAAAAATTGGAACAGATATGAAAAGTTGTTACAAAAATAACTAACTACTCAAGTATATGCCTTCCTGTGGGAGATCTGAAGAACTGAACCTGTTCTGCTTATCAAAAGATGACTGAGAGATTAATTGATTACAGATGTTTGCATTAATGAAGAGAAAATAGAACTCTTTCATCTAATGGAGGAAAGCATAGCAAGAATTAATGACTACAGACTTCAACCACACAAACTGAAATTTGATATTTGACACATGTTTTTAAAAGAGATGTTGATTAGCCAATAAATGTTTCACTCTTTGGTTGTGACTAGATGATGTGTTAAAATTGTCTGTAGGGCTACTAGTTGCAGATCAGAGAATCACAGAATAACCCTTGTGTCTAATTGTCGTGGTAGGCCTCATAGGCCAAAATTGGCCTGAACATGTCCTGGCTTGTCCAGACATGTTTTTCTGCTGTCCTTCTCTCTGTTTTGGGGAGAAGCAACAACTGGAAAGAGGACAAAAGAACCTGGAGCCATGGAATCTGAGAGACCATGGCTTGCCCTGACTTGTTTTGCTCCTGTTTGTGCACTGTGGTAAAAAAAGTACATGCACTTGGCTTGTGCCTGCCTCACGTAAGGTCTATGTCTTTCCAAAATTTGGGTAAAGCAAGCCTATGGCTTCACCTAATATGGTCGAGCTTGGCTAACTGCCATTCTGATTGGCTATTCTGTGTCTGAAGGCCCATTAGTCTCTGGCTTACAAGGGTGAAAGGAGATGGGTGGGTGCTCTGCCATTGTATTTGTGCTTGCCTGCTGCTGCTTGCCACTATTGCTCTCTGCTTCTGGCAGTGATACTCCCTTATTGCTTTATGGTATTTTGTTTTGCTAAGCCATAAACTAGTTTGTTTGCTTGGAAACTCCTTGCTTCGAGTTTACTAGGAATAGGCATAAATACCTCCATGTGATAGGCCTGCATAGCCAGCGTGACATCAGTGCTGAGACTGCACATTGCAAGACCTCCTGAAAGTCCCCTGCCAGGACAGGAAGTCCTGGAGGTGCACAGATCATTCAGAGAAACCAGAACCAGGTCAGAGATTTCTTGCCCCTTTCCCCAGCATCCTGTGAAGCCTGGGAAGAATCAGAAGGCTTAGTGGCCAACAAGACAATCGACAGAATTCCCTGCAAGCATTTGGGTACTGTCTTAAGCTGTTGCTAGCCCTGCGAGTCAGGAAATAGTTTTTTGTGAGTAAATACTTAAAGCCTCTTGAAATTTACTAATTGCCTTCTGCCATAAGCAGAAAGGAGCTTCCTGAATCCATCTAGTGGACAAGCAGTATAAGTAAGCACAAGTGGTCTATTGACTGCAAGAACCTTCTCTTCCAGTTCAATTAATATTGATATATTTTTGCTAATTATTCCTATGTCTACTTTATCCTTTATGTACTGCTTTCCACAACTGTTGCAGAAGGACATGATTATTATGAAAATTAGTGGCCAGGGGTGGTAAGAGTTTTGGATAGCAAAATTAATAAACAGCATTAATTTTGAAAACATCATATCCTGCATCAGTCAATTGCCCCTCTATTACACTAATGGGCAAGCACAGAGCCAGAATGTGATTGTTCTGCTTGTTTGTATCTATTCTAGTGTTCATCTACACCGCTGCTTTCTTAGTCTCTGCCTGCTCATTTTCCCTAGCAAGCCCTGTCTTCAGATGTCAGTAGCATTGTTTAAAACACAGATTTGGACATCCATATTTGAAGTTTCTCTTAAAAAATGGACTTCAGTCAAGAGGGGATTTTTTTACCTCTGGCTCTTCAGACTGCAATTTATACAGACTAAAACCACTTTTTATGAGATATTCCCTTTCGGTTCAAACTTTGGCTTAAGGCCTAAGGTCCTGCACCTGGGTTGCTGCAATCCCAAGCACAAATACAGGCTGGGTGGTGAGTGGCTGGAGAGCAGCTCTGAGGAAAAGGACCTGGGGGTCTGGGTGGATGAGAAGCTCAACATGAGCCTGCAGTGTGCACATGCGGCTCAGACAGCCAACCGTGTCCTGGGCTGCATTAAGAGAAGCATTACCAGCAGGGCAAGGGAGGTGATTCTCCCCCTTTCCTCTGCTCTTGTCAGACCCCACCTGGAGTACTGTGTGCAATTCTGGAGCCCCCAGCACAAGAAGGACATGGAACTGCTGGAGAGAGTCCAGAGGAGGGCCACAAAGATGATCAGAGGACTGGAGCACCTCTGCTATGAGGACAGGCTGAGAGAGTTGGGGCTTTTCATCCTGGAGAAGAGAAGGCTTCGAGGAGACCTTATAGCAGCCTACCAGTATCTGAGGGGGGCCTACAGGAGGGCTGGGGAGAGACTGTTCACAAGGTCTTGTAATGACAGGATGAGGGGTAATGGGTTCAAATTGGCAGAGGGGAGATTTAAATTGGATGTCAGGAGGAAGTTCTTCACAGTGAGGGTGGTGAGGCACTGGAACAGGTTGCCCAGGGAGGTTGTGTCTGCTCCCTCCCTGGATGTGTTCAAGGCCAGGTTCGATGAGGTCTTGAGCATCCTGATCTAGTGGGAGGTGTCCCTGCCTGTGGCAGGGGGTTGGAACTGGATGATCTTTGAGGTCTCTTCCAACCTAGACCATTCTATGATTCTATGATTCTATGTGACATCGAGGTCATAGCTTGGAGTAATCACCCCCATCCAAACTGCAGCCCAGTGTCATGGATGCTTCCTTTTCTCCCCAATACCATTTATTGCCATTGTCATCCAAACCAGACAAGGAAGGAAATACTTGGCCTTACATAACAGGAAGTCACTGTGCAAATTCTCCACTGGCATTGTGCACAATATGGAGGTTTACTATGCCAGGGATTTTGAAGTTCACTGTCAAATACCATATAAGATTCAATCCCAAGTCTTGTTTCCTTGAGCGCCAATGCAACAAGGATGGTGGTAGGCTCCCCTTTAGAGTGAACCAACAGAATACCTCTGAAAAAAACCACACTGGTGTGAGGCATAGCTATTCTCCAAAGAAACCTCTCTTAATGTGTAGTAAGGATGAGACTAGGATTTGCATCACTGACCACACTGTTCTCTAACACTATCTGTGAGAGTCTGAAGTCTCTCCCTTGTTTGAATCAATTAAGATAAGGATTGCCATGTTTCCTTTCCCCAAACTCAGACAATGTTCCTGACTGAATGCTTAAGGGATGCAAATTATCAGAGATACAGCAACTTTGCTGATGCTCCAGATTTGCTGATGCTCCAGGATGTTTTTTTGTGACTTTCCCAGATTTCTGCCTGGCACAGGTATCCAGGATATGCATGGCCAGTATCAACTACCCCATAGAGAAAAGACTTGTGTGTATTCAGGGTATGAACAGGTAAGCAGCACAGGAAGGGAGCAGAGGCCTTCCCTGGTGCTGCTGCTGGACCCCTGATAAGGCATAAGAATGCACAGGAGGAATTCCTGGAGAGCTGCACCTGGACACTGATAAAACTGGGACTGGAAAAAATGAATAAAAAATTACCTGAGAAATGCCTGCCAAAAGAAGAACTCAGGAAGGAGAATTCAAAGAACAGCTCCACCAGCTAGAAGACAGACTCCTGACAAATGCTACGGGGCATCCCTGGACCACGCACACTCCTCTCTCACCTCCTTGTCTCCACCTGATGGTAATACAATCACTGCTCTTCTCCCTCCCCTACTCCTTTCCTCTCCTAATTTCTCCACTGTTCCCTCCCTCTCTCTCCCTCACTCTCTCTCCCTCTGTTTTGTCCAACTTTATCCCTTAATAAATAGTTTTGTGGTGTTATCTGGTCTCACTTGTACCTTACTTTCACAGTACAGAAATCTATAAGAACAGATCTTGCTCTTCTGGACAGAGATAATGTTAATCTCTGGCCTCCAGACCTTGACACTATCCCAGCATGTTTCCTATCCTCCAGTATCAATACATATTCTCATGCCACACTCCAGAGAAAAGTAAAAACAAACAAAGCCCCCCCCTACCTTTGGTTTTATCCTATAAATACAGCATTCTCACAGGATACAGCATTCTCACAGGATACAGAATTAGTTTTGAATCGAAAGGATTTCAAGTATACATAACAAGTGAAAATCGTGCCTTAGGACCATGGGGACGTATGGAGGTGTTCCAAGAATTGTGGAATGAAGATATGAAAATTTCACAGTAGGGAGTCCAGCCCCAATCTGTGAGCTGCAACCACTCTCTAGTACTTGACCTGGCATCCAGGGACTATTTCCCAGAGTGGACACATTTAGCAGCATATGTATAACCATCTGTGCTACACTCTAAACACCAGAAGGACTAGAAAGAGACCATCCCTATGACTGTTGCTGCAAAGACAGTCTGCAAGAAACACAAGGTTGTTAATGGGCACTGTGGTGCTGCAGGGACAGCCAGTACCGTGAGTGCATTCTAAATGGAAGAAACAGTATTGAAGCTGAACATCATCTAGATTTCCATGGAACAGATGGCCACCAAAAAATATTATGTGATTTATCGCCCATGAGGACCACAGTGACATGAGCAGTATGAATGACACCGCTGCTGTTTTGAGTTATGTTTTTTCCAGTCTCTTGTCAGCTCTTCCACATTTCTGGTCAGTCAGTCAGATCCGATGTACTTTGCCATCCTTAACTAGGATGGGAGAGTGAAGAAAACAAAACAAGGCGTTGAATACCAATGCTGCATTACCAAGCAGGTCCCTAAATGCTGAGCTCTTGTACTGACTTTCTTTCAGATGCTTTCATGTCCATGAACTCAGCATTCCTCATGGTTTCATGGATTTTCTGTAACTGTGATGGTACATAATTACTGAGTTTCACTTGGTATAATAAAATCTTGGACAAAATTCAGTAAGTGGTAGACTTGCCTGTGAAATGATAAAGCTGTCATTAAAAGCATCATAATTTCTGCAAATGAAATTTCAAGGAACTGAAGGTCCCAAAAGGGACTGTAAAGGAAAACACTGAACTACATCAAGCAAAGATAAGCTTTATTTCTTGAATTCTGCTGATGTACAATTTCAAGTTACAGACAACAACATCAAACTCCCAGAAAAGAACAGCTAGGGGTACCTTTCCTAGTATCCAGATCGCTCCCATAAGTAAATCATAGAATCATAGAATGGTTTAGGTTGGAAGAGCCCTCAAAGATCATCCAGTTCCACCCTCCTGCCATAGGCAGGGACACTTCCCACTAGATCAGGTCGCTCAAGACCTCATCCAGTCTGGCCTTGAACACATCCAGGGAGGGAGCAGACACAACCTCCCTGGGCAACCCGCTCCAGTGCCTCACCACCCGCACTGTGAAAAACTTCTTCCTAACATCCTGTTCAAATCTCCCCTCCACCAATTTGAACCCATTCCCCCTCGTCCTGTCATTACAAGACCTTGTGAACAGTTCCTCCCCAGCCCTCCTGTAGGCCCCCCTCAGATACTGGTAGGCTGCTAGAAGGTCTCCCCAAAGCCTTC
>VWZI01022034.1:177087-202613 GCA_013396835.1 Psilopogon haemacephalus | reverse complement strand
AACTAGGGTAGGGTGTCCCTGTCCATGGCAGGGGGCTTGGAACTAGATGATCCTTGTGGTTCCTTCCAAGCCTGACTGATTCTATGATTCTATGATTCTATGATTCTATGATTCTATCTTAGGCAGCCATATACAGATGCCTACAATGGAATGATGGGAATACTTCCAGAGATGAAAATATAAGAGCAAGGATCATGTCTTATTTTTCCACCTATAGATAGATGTCACCTCATTTTATTACATTTTTAAGTACTAAATACTAGCTGAAATTTTGCTGGGATATTACATCCAGATGCTTACAAAATATTTCAACATAGTTGGTTTTAGGTATTATGAAGTAAAGTAGAATGTAAAAAAAAAAAAAAAAGAAAAAGAAAAAAGAAAAAAAAAAAAAGTATGCATGGCATCTTTAGTGCTGTTATCTCTGTGGCTGTGCCTTATCCAAAAATGTCCCATCCCCCCGCCACCCACCTTTTCTAATATGTGATCTGAAGGAATATGAAACTAACACTGGAAAGAAACAAATGAAAACTTAGTTTGGGAAAGAACTCTGCAGTACATGCACATTGTACTGATATTTTCTTGCCTGCAGCAGTAATTGTTTCCAAAGTACATTTCCTGTCTTGCAGTTTTCTTACCGCAGTGGAAAACATATAGTTCATTTATAGAAAATCCAAAAACCCAAACCCGCTACAAATCTCATTTGTTTTGTTCTGACAATCTCATCTGCTTAGGTCTCGCATTGCCACTGGCCATTGCTGTTCATGTCCTTGTTAAATCACTGGAACACAAGTCCAAATGTTGTGTAGTATTGCCTCTGCTGGAAAAAATCATTTAAAATATTGAAGTGGTGAGTGGTTCTCTGCAGTAAAGTTGTAAGCAGTAGGTATAGACATGAGAAGGTTCAGGGAATGAATTTGTACGGCTTGGGTCCAAGTTCTCATTTAATATAAAATAACAAGTTTCGGATAAAGCAAAGTAAACCTTCTCTGGACAGCTTTATTTTCCAAGGACTCTGCCACAGATCTAACAAATTCACTTTGTCTCTCCAAAGACAAAGTTTATATCTACAATAAGCCGCTATATATATTGATTCCAAATTTTTTATAGCTATGTTTGTCATTGCTTAAATTTTTACCCTGCAAGTAGCATTTTGGAAGGAAAAGAAAACCAAAAAAGAAAAAAAAAAAAAAAGAAAATATGCACTTTGGTCAAAGGATTTGTGAAAAACACTACCAAGTTCATGTGCTCTTCACTGGAAAAGCATAACAAAAAAAGTAGTAGGGCTGTTATATGGATTCTTGGTCTGCTGTGTACATACATAATCACATTTTCCAACTTTTGTATTTAATTCAATTTGAAATATTTTCTGACAGGATTGAAATGAGGCTGCTTTCTGCCAAATTGCAATTTTCATCTTTTTTTATACACTACTATTAGATTTCAGAGATTTCATTACTTTTTTCATTAAAGAATATGTAATAATAAAAATGTGAAGGATTCAGATGATCAGCTCACTGGAGTCTCCAGGCATAGTTTGGAAATTTCACTTTGGAAAGTGCAACTTGTGCCCCTAAAGAGGGAATTTTGATGATCAGTGACACAAGATAGTTCCCATTCTTGACAGTCTGTCTGGGGTATTATCACCACAGTAAAACTGGTCAAGTTTCAGCAAACCTCTGGTCACAAGAAATGGTCTTCAGGGTTTGTCACTGGGGCAAATATTATTTTGCTCTTAAAGAAACGGGCTGGGAAGTTGGAATTAATTCCCTGCCATCTGATGGATGGCATTTAACTGAAGAAAGCCCAGTTTGGGCATCCCCAGATGTTGACAAAACACAAGTTGAGCAGAAGGTCATCAAGATGGTCAGAAGGCTGGAACACCTGGCATGCAGGGAAGGACAGAGAGTCCTTTCTAACCTAATTTATTCTCTTATCCTGTGATTCAAAGCAACCTGCACATGGCATTTCTCTTTCTGTTCCTATAAATAACTGTCTGAGAAAGTTTTGCTTTCATAATTTCTCTTTCTCAGCGGCTGAAGAGAAAGATGTAAATGGCAAAGAATGAAGATCATATGAGAAGAGATTAAATCCTATGTAAGGAGAAAGAGATATATAGTTCATAAAGGAGATATATAGTTCATGAAGGAGATATATAGTTCACAGTGGTAACTATACCTGCCACGACCTATTATTTTCTCATTCGTCTTGTTTGCCATGAGTGTAGCAGCTGTGAGCATTTCAGATCTCACTTCTTCAGGATATTCAGGACCTTGGGCAGGAACAGGCTCCTAATGCTGACTTGAGGATTTGCACTGCACCATGGCACTGAGAGGCTGGACTTAAAACAGCCTAACTAATAGTGTTGAAATATGACATGTTGCATGGTTCTGTCAGCTACTTAGTATCTTCTCTGGCATCATACACACGAAATCAGGAAGACATCACTTAGTCATGCCTATCATCAAGCCAGAATAAAAGGGCACTTTCAGAGAGCTGTTGCAGTATTTATTGGCATTTTCTATAGATCATGGTGTGGCTAAATCATCTCTCTGAAACTTCCTGAAATTTAGCCCCATGGTGTAAAACAGCTGTGCTATTTTTACTCCTTTGTATATTGAGTTGCACCCTAGATACATTTTTATAGATACATTTTTATATAGTTAGCATCCTCTCAAAGGTACAGAACACTGTGTACTGACAGAAACTGGTGTCTGTGGGACAAACAGACAGAAAAATAAAACTGGAAACCAAGCACAATGGTCTTTATCATTTCATGTTTCTAAATTAAGAATAAAAACATAATCATCTCTTATGTATCTCTATGCAACCTTCTGCTTGAACTTGAAAGCCTATCCATGACATGGAGCACTGAAGCACTAAGCTCAAGAAGTCTATGCTCTGAACTACTTTTAGACTTTTTCTGGCAGACATGAATTTTTCCCTTGATGTATTTCATACTTATCAATCCTTAAGGAAGAAGCAATTAAAATAGGATAACATGCTCCCTTCCCTGCTGTACAAATATAACTCCTATGCAGACTGATTAATGCTTCAAAGTAAGGTACCCAGAAAAGAGGGAGTATCACAGTCAGTATGATCCTGGAAATGGCCAATTGTGTATATCATCACCATACTATATATATAAATAGCCACTCGTGTATTATTTTCTTTTCTCACCCTTGGGTTGAATCAAACTTGAATAGGAATTTATTTGTCTTATTGCAAGAATTCCCTTTTCTTGTTGCAATATATAGGCAGTTTTAATAGGATGAGAGACTGGACTGAATAACCAGACCTTGCTCTTCCTTCTGCTCTAGAATTCAGTGATGCTGGAAAAGACCACCTCAGAAACCACTGTTCCTCTTTTACTGGGAAGGTATCAAACAGCAGACCCCAGGGTCTTATTTACTGAAATGATCACAAATGTTACCAAAATCACTTTCTGCTATGCTTTTAGCAAAGAAACAAAGAAAATAATCCAAAATTCCCAGACGAAGGAGGTATAAAATGTTTCCTTTGGGCTGATGTCAGAAGGTAGATGAGTCAAGATAGTGTTATTCCAGTCCCTTTCATCTATAAATACTTGTACAAAACACAATAGAGAGGTGTCTGGGATGTAGGTATTTGAGATGACCTGTGATCTGCAGAAGTGCTTCAGCAGAGCCAGTAAAGAGTCTTGTGTGGGTCCCTCCTCTTCCCATAACATCCTTCTTTTGGATTATAGTAATTGAGTCCTGCCCTTTGCCTCTGCTCATATGAATGGCCACTTGATACTAGACAGTACCAAGCCAAGCCTCAGATGTGCATGCCGACCCTCTTGCATCAGGATTAGGAAATAAATCTTTATGAGAGCTACTACATTGCTCTGAGGTCATCTGAACTCTGTCAACATTGTGATGTAGGCTCCAGAAGCAGTAGTTGAAGATTGCAGAGAGGTACTTGAAAAACTCCAGAGTAGTGAAGCACTCTACTGTACTGGGGATAGATTTAAAACAGACTGTGAGCAAGAGGGTACTCAGGGTTAGAATAAATGCCTGGAAGCAGTAAAACGTTATCTTTTTGCTTAAAAATTCTCTCTCCAGTAGGATTCTGCTTAAAGCACTGTTGGCATAAAAATAAAGGATAATTTCTATGTATTATCTTATTTTCCCCACTTTCTAATTTTCCATCAGATTGACACATATTATTTGGAATTTAACAGGCTCATCTGAGTGGTTAATTATAAAATGACTCATTAAAAGCTCAGGAAGTATTTGTGTCCTCTCTGACATTATGAGGACTGCCAGACAGTATAGTTATGGAATTTTGACTTTTATTCATATCTTTGGTGTTTGGTATTTGCTTCTTTGCATGTTGTTCCACCTCTCCCTTTCAAATGTGAAAATCATATTGTTCTTCCCAGAAATTAGTAAGGCCATACTGCTATTACCTCACTAATAGTGAAGTAAACTTCTTTTAGATTTGCTATCTCCATGGACCACTTATGGATGAATCCACTGTCTTGAAGCGCTCAATCCCATAGACATAGCCTTATGAATCCACAAATATCACAGAATCATAAAATCAGCCAGGTTGGAAGAGACCTCCAAGATCATCCAGTCCAACCCATTACTCATCCTATCCAATCAGCTAGACTATGGCACTAAGTGCCCCATCCAGTCTTGAACACCTCCAGAGACAGAGACTCCACCACCTCACTGGACAGCCCATTCCAATGCCAATCACTCTCTCTGTGAAGAACTTCCTTCTAATATCCACCCTATACCTCCCCTGGCACAACCTGAGACTGTGTCCCCTCATTCTGTTTCTGGTTGCCTGGGAGAAGAGACCCACCCCCACCTGGCTATGACCTCCCTTCAGGTAGTTGTAGACAGCAATGATGTCACCCCTGAGCCTCCTCTTCTCCAAGCTAAACACCCCCAGCTCCCTCAGCCTCTCCTCACTAGCTTTGTCGCCCTTCTCTGGACATATGTACAAAAATGTCTCTTTGCATCAGCTTTAGATGATCACTTTCATTTGGTGACCAGCACAGCATAGTGACGTGAAAAAGCTCAAAGGTTTGTCTTCTAGGTTTTGGGGAGAAGTTTAGATTAGATTTAATGTGATCCATCTGTGTCACCACACTGTAGCACTCCCTTCCCCATCACATCTCAAATGTTAATTTCCATAGTCCTTGTTGATTTTGCCTTCTCATTAATTACAAGAAAGCTATTTTATTAGGTCAGATGAAAGGCAGGATGTGAGAGACCTGGTCTTTTGGCAGCAACTTGAATTTAGATCAGCTGCAGTACAACATGAAATGGCATTGAGTGCAATGGCACAAAGAGAGAAATATTTCACATCCAGAGCAAGAGAGGGTGTAAAAGCTCTTTCTAAGTGAGCAAATGTAGCTGTCTGTAGGTGTGGATGGAGAAATAGTTACCAGAAAGAAGAAAACAATGTACTTAGAAGATTTTTGTATGAACATTTGAAATGGACCTACAGACTCTGTATGCTACGATCTTTTGTTGAATTTGCAAGATCTGATGAACTCACAGCACCAAAAATATGATGAATTAGTACAAAGACATGAGCACATACAACAGCCACCCACAAGTTGTTTAATTCAGGCCACATCCAAGAGGGGGTGGCAGCCCTATGCACATGAAGACGGCAGAAGTATGTATATACCTGGTGAAGCAAAGGACCTTCTGAGGGACTTCAACACTTACTGAGAAAACAACTGTTTGAGTGAGCAGCTGGGATTGTTTCTCAGCTGCTGCTCCAATTGGGTAACTGTGTGTGAGCTGAGTGAATGAATAACTTAATATCTTGTATGAATAGCTACTAGTATAACAGCTTAGTGAATAGCAGGTATTGTAATAAAACACTGACTGTAATCTGTTCTTTGGCCAGACAAACATACAAGCATACACTTGATTTTCTAAGAGGGAAAAAAGAAATTACTTTTCCTTCATTTTGCATTACCTTACCTACAGTGAAAAAAAAAATATCTACTTCCAGGACCGAAATCAGGAAGACAATAATAATGAACAGTTTGAAAAAAGGCCAGATGTGTTTCTAGCACATGTGGTAGGTAAGTCATTGAGGTAGGAAAAGAGTTCAGGAATTCTAATTCAGGGCCTCTTGCTTACATCATCCTAATTAAGAAACACAAACTGCAAGGAAGTATATCAGGTTTGTTAAGAGAAAAGTGTATCCTGCCAACAGCTACCCTCAAAAACGTCTCATGAGAAGGTTTTGCAGTTTTTAATAGCCCTTGCTGCATCCCCAAGTTGCTAATGTATCAAACAGTTGTTACTTACATGGGGCATAGAAATTACAATTTCTTCTCCTTCTCCCAATAGAGTTCAAGAGTAGCAGACTCATGCAGAAGAGTTTGATAAAAGATTCAGTGATCATGGCTTCCAGAAAGAGCATGTGTATTATTAATGGTTTTATTAGGCTATGAGCTATAAACGAAGGAAGCTCCTGAATTTGAACAAAGGCAATCCTCTTAGGACAAAACAATTGTCAAGGATGAGAGGGCAGCACACACAGCCACATAACTTCAGTCAGTGAAACTGGAAGGTGCTTTTGGTAGTGGAGGTAGAGGACAGTGTCCTCTCAGTGTTTTCCTTGTGCTGCACTGAGGTATAGTCTGCAGCATGGCGACTTCCTCATGGAGGAGAAACCTTGAAGCAAGAACCTATGAGAAAGCAGGGATATCTGTGGGCAAGGGAAAGGATGCAGGTTTCAACTTCTCTGCCACGAGACTTAGAACAATCTTCTCTAGATGAACAGGTCATTCTCCCCACTCCGGAGAATCAGAAACAGACAACAAGCTAAAACTTGTTACTACTAGGATATATGCCTACCTCCTGTACTTCCCCTCCAGCTGCAGACTCTGTTTTCATCCTGGAGGTGAACTTGTCTTTCCTTGTAGTCCTGCTCCAAACCTTTGCTTCTGTCTTTACAGATGCTTAGCTTAGGGGGTTGTCATGAAGCTATATTCATTAAAGCTTACCAAAACACCTTCTGATTCTGATTCTGACTACACAGGTCTTCAAGTTATGCCCACCATGAAAGAAAGCATGCAAAAGGTCTGAAGAAGACATGTTATGTTTGCACGAGCAGAGTGCTGTCTGAACCAGGAGCTTTCACTTAAACCATGCCTGCTGAGAGCTTCTAGCTCAGGAGTCTCACCCTTTGCACAGCACAGGCTTTACCTTTAGTGAGAAATGAGCAGGTTTCAGGGGAGTGAAGGATGCCTCAGCATCTGTTGTCTGTAGCCATGAATTAATGTCTCGGTGGTGCTGTTGATAGCCTTGGCACATTCACATCTGAGGAACAAAGCAATGGCTATTGGCAACAGCAGATACGTTCATTTATCCTGGATTTTCTCAGCTGTAAACGGGCATCTGCTCATTCAGCCTAGGAGACCAACATGTTTATTACTCTCCCCCATGCCACTTGAATGCAGGAAATGGACACACTTTGGACCACCTGGCCATCAAGGCTCAGGCTGCCCTTTGCTATGGAGGCATCAACGTTCAGAAGCAGTTTTTGTGTTAAACCAATACAAGATCAAGGGAAATGGTGAATTTCCCTTGAAATTCAAATGGATGAGACAAAAAGCAACTCAGAGAAGGCTGAGAAAATAAAGATATGCTCTATTTTTAGCTGCTCATGAAGCGCTATTGCACCTAACTTCCTGCACGGCTGTAAGATTTCAGACAAGATTTACAGGGGTACCTGGAACTCAAAAGATAAAGAGGTATCAAGGGAGGGCTATTAGAACATTCAAATGAGTTTCCCTTTGCTTTCTGTGAGATTTGACATCTTGTTTGAATATACTTTTTTTGCAAATCATCCAGACATTCTAAGGCATTGAAAGACTCCAGAGTTCTGCAGAAAGGTCCCACTTGGAAACCAGATGCAGTGTCCAGGCCCTGTGCACAACGAGTCACTTCTCTTTCAGGAGTCCTGAAGAGTCACGGAGATTCATGAGGGACATGGACCTGATGGAGAGGATCCAGACGAGGGCCACAAAAGTCAGCAGAGGACTGGAGCACCTCTCCTACAAAGACAAGCTGAGAGAGTTGGTGTTGTTCAGCCTGGAGAAGGGAAGACTCTGAGGAGAACTTATAGCAGCCTTCCAGTACCTGAAGGGGGCCTACCAGAAAGGGAGAGACTGTTTGAAATGGCTTGTAGCAACAGGACAAAGGACAATGGTTTTAAATGACAGAAGGCTATATTTAGATTGAACTTCAGGAAGGATTTCTTTACTAGAGAGTGACGGAACAGAGGGACAGGTTCCCATGGTAGTGGTGGAGGACCCATCACTGAAGACATTCAAGGTCAGGCTTGATGGGCCTGAGTAACCTCATCTAGTTGGGAGGGTGGACTCGATGGCCTTTAAAGGTCCCTTCCAACTCAATGCATTCTATGATGTGATGATTCTCTACCCACAGCATATATCTCCTATATGAATCTCTGGCAGCTAACATAGGGCTTTAGAAGTATGGGTTTGTGGTTTAGGTTTTTTGGTTGGTGGGTTTTTTGTTTTTTTTTTTTTTTTTGTAGGCATTTGCATATCTGCTGTATGTAACACCTCATACTAATCCCCTGCATTGTATCTAAAATAGCCAGATGGTATGAAAACTGCTCTCTGTCCCAGCCCAAATGTCTACCTCGTTATCCTTATTGATTATGGCAGGAGCTAAGGGCAGGATACATCAGAGCTAACTTCAGACAAACAAAAGCTACATTTCCTTTTTGACTTTGTCTAACTTTCCTCTGAAGTGATAGAAAAACAAACCAACCAAACAAATAAAAACAACAATGAAACAATTCAAAAAAGCAATTCACTCCTGCTAAAATACCTCAGTCTTAAGGTGGTCTGGGTCATCCACCAGAGACATTTGTCTCCAACAAGAGAGGAGGAGGAAAGATGTTGATCTTAGACAATGAGTCAGGCATTTCAGAAGATCTCAATTTTCTTTTATTCAAGTATTGGATTCTGCTAGAAACAGAGGACAAGTTCATAGACACAGAAGCTCTTGACCTGAATGAACACTGGCATAGCTACAAATGTGTTGGAGTTCTTTTTTGTTTGTTTTTCTGCCTTTACTATGGGTCCAAACTGGCAGAGGGCAGATTTAAATGGGATGTTAGGAGGAAGTTCTTCACAGTGAGAGTGGCAAGACACTGGAACAGGTTGCGCAGGGAAGTTGTGGCTGCTCTCTCCCTGGATGTGTTCAAGGCCAGGTTGGATGAGGTCTTGAGCGACCTAATCCAGTGGGAGGTGTCCCTGCCTATGGCGGGGGGTTGGAACTGGATGATCTTTGAGGTCTCTTCCAACCTAAACCATTCTATGCTTCTATGATTCAACTATTTAATCTAGTAAAAGATATAGAAGTGGTTTTCTTCCCATGTTCATGTCTATAAACCACAATGGCTATACTTTGACTTTCAAATAGATAGCTGGTTAAGACCTAAATTAGATCCTGGATGTAATGAGTCTCTCAAGTAAAATCACAGATAGCTTCACGTTAAAATACAGGGCTTGCAACTGTGGTGGGTAGACCTTAGCCACAGAAAGACAGCATAGAAAATAAGATCAAAAAGCTCGCTGATTATTAAGAAAAAGATGGAGATTTTTTGCCACATACCATCTTGGTCAAAACAGACTCAACTTGGGGAAAAGTAGTTTCATTAATTGCCATTTTAAATAGATTCAAGTCGTGAGGAAAAAAAAAGTCAAATAGTAAAAAGGCACCTTCCTACCATTTTGCAATCAAGAATGAGATTAAAAAGCAACAAAATGTTCTCAAACCAGAATTAGTCCTCAGATAGAGCAGAGCAGGATAGATGAATGTGGCCTTTTGCTGACACATACGAAGGGGTCATCTCTGCCCTGAGGCTCCTTCAAGGGATGTCAGTAAGGTACTGAAAGAGAAAAGTTGCTCATGGGGTGACCAAGACGGTTTTAAACCAGGAGATTTTTTTTCTCTGTGGCAACAGCTAAAGATAAGCCATCTTAACCTGGGTCCAGCACAAATTAAGAGCTGAGTGAAAAACCATAGGGGCCAGCCAGCCTCCATTGCTGTTTTAAGGATGACCCAGGTGCATCTATCTGCGTTACGGCTTTTCAGTTTTCCTGGTCTCTGGTAGATCAGTCCATCTATCAGCCCTTTGGCTTTATGATGGTGAACTCATGTTCCTTCTACTCAGAGACAGACAAAATGGCCTAAATAGATGCACTATTTGGGAAGAAAACCACCACCAGGACTGAGTTGAAGGAAATTATTTATAAATGTAACCTAAACTTTGCTAAGTAACCTTAAGTGGGGGAACCAACGAAGACAAACAAAAATAAACTGTTGATGATGGTTTTTCACTGACAGCATTTGATAATTTGCATTTAGCAGTGGCATTTCAAGACACAATAGACTTAAATGGCCCTACTTTTATATGGGATTGAAACAAACAAACAAAAAACCCCCCAAAATTCAAAAAACAACCAACGAACCAACAAACAAATCAAAACCAAAACCAAAACAAAAAAAAAGAGTAAGTATCCAGGCAGTCTTTTTAATGATTATGTTGGCCTGATGAGAGAATCAACTGCTTGCATATTCTTATAATTTTCATTTTTGCCCTCTCACTTTTTTGTTGTTATTGTAAGATGGTGTGTACAATTTTGACTCAGGAAAGGGAATGCTTTGGGCAAAGCTCCCAGCTGCCTGTTCTTTGTGTGGGCTGTGTTTTGCATGGCCTAAGTGGCTTCTGTGACCCTTATTTCACTGAAATCCACAGCAAAGACTCAGACTCGGCAGAAGTGAGGACCCAGCTCATTGCAAGCAACAGCTCGTTAAATATCTTTTGGGGACATTTCCTACAGTGACCTCCTGAGATTGCCAGAGCTGAGGAAGAAACTGTCCTGTGGAGAGCATAACTGAGGAACGGCTGAGAGAAAGAGGTTGTTTTTTTTTTTCTCTCAGAAGGCTCTCCTCTTAAATTAACAGAATGAAAATAGAATAAAAGTTCAGCTATTTGTAAATTGTGAGCTTGGTTTTGTTCTGTTGTCTTTTGTTCTGGTTTGCTTTCTTTTAGAGGATGGCCCAGAACCCTGGTCCTTCTGGCAACAAATCATTTACCAAAAAACAAATAGCATGGGAAAGCTAAGTGCAAAGCAAGTGTAAGTGAGGTTTAAGGCAATGTGTCAGCCGAGGAATGAAAAGTTTGTTTCAAGCATGAAAAAAGTTCTGGCACAAAGGAGGTCCCAGGTGGAATAGAGAGAAAGAAAGAAAGGCTGTGAGAAGAAGAAATTATTTTTTCCAAACTCTCTAAAGAGATAAAGCATGGACAATACCAGGTTCAGTATTGAAATGAAATGGAAATGATCTCTACAAGCAATGTGTTTGGAAAGTGCAGATAGTGCTGGATTCCCTCTAACAGCAATTTCTCTTCTAGCCAGTGGTAACAATAGTAGACTAAAATCTTGTGTTTGTACCAATAATTTCACAATAACCAGACTCAGTGCTTGGAGTTTTCATCTTGACTTATTATTAGAGGAAGAGATTTGCCAAAACCCACACAGAAAATTGCAGAAGTATACTGCAAATGGGGAATCTCATTTTGGAGGCTTCAGGAGACCCAGAGCAATGTCAGCTGGGCTTTATGGAGAGATATTCTGTTTGATTACTCACTAAAGAAAACCACAGTCTGAAATCCAAGAAGACATTAAATTCAATAGGAGGATTAATGTGTATCACAGGCTTCATCCCCAGATCTCACTGAATTTTTTTTTAAAAAAAAGGTTCCTATCCCCCACAAATCAGAAAAAGGTACAAGTTTGTGGGCTTTGCATCTGGCTTTAGTGGATGTGGCTGAAATGCAGCTTCCTTAGGGGATGTGGCTGAACTGCAGGTGGCTTTCATCACACAGGACAGGTCACAAACTTCCAGTATGATCACAGGGTTAACAACTGCAATGATTATCTTCGAGTTTCAAAATACCCTGTTTTCTGAAGCCCTAATTTCTAGATTTTTTTTTTTTTTTTATAAATGGGACCTTCTGAATATAGCAGGGTGATGTATATTTCAAAGATCAGAAGATTAATTTCAAATTCAATAGTATTATTTGTCCTTCACTTTCAAAACGTCTCACTGCTTAAAGCAGTATTTTTGCACTCCTGACTCCTGGATGCCAGCAGGAGGACAAGAAAGGGATGGACAGAGTGTTTAGAGAGCATTTTCAGAGTGTTACTAAAATAAGAGTGGGCTACTCCAGCGCTTGCCCTGCTCCTACTCCCCACTTGACTCTTCTGAGACAAAGCATCAGGCACCACTTAATTGTGCTCCTGCCCATCCTCTCCTCTAAAGTAACATCTCTTTCAGAGCACAGAAATGAAGAGATTAAGTCTTTTTTCCTCTTTGTAGCTGAGGGAACTCTGACATTCTAAACACTTTTCACACTGGAAAAGGCACTTAACCTTGCCCCATGTCTCTTCACCCACCTAGATGAAAGCAGTAGACTCAAGCATGAGCAGTGATTCTATTGGTATTATTATTGCCAGTCTTTTCCTGACAGACTATTAGAGAGAGAGCCCTTCTCTCCATCACTTTTTTGGTTCTAAAATACAACCACCACATGAACTAGCAGAAACAAAATTATTGCTAAAAGAAGGAAAATAAACCAAAAGTCAAGAGGTTATTGTTAGCCTCAGTTCAGCTTTCACAGAAACACAGAATCACAGAATGTCAGGGGCTGGAAGGGACCTCGAAAGATCATCCAGTCCAATCCCCCTGTCAGAGCAGGATCTCCTAGACCAGATCACATAGGAATGCATCCAGGTAGGTTTTGAATATCTCCAGACTCTCCGGAGACTCCACAACCCCCCTGCGCAGCCTGTTCCAGTATTCTGTCACCCTCAAAGTGAAAAAAAATTCCTCTTCATGTTTACATGAAATTTCCTATGCCTCAGCTTCCACCCATTGCCCTTTGTCCTATCATCAAGCACCACCAAGAAGCACCTGGCTCTATGCTCCTGGCATTCACCCTTTATATATTTATAAACAATGACTATATCACCCCTCAGTCTCCTCTTCTCAAAGCTAAAGAGCCCCAGCTCCCCATGCTTCCTTTTGTTCATTCAAGGCACAGGATAAAAATTATTTCCCCAAACATGAACTGTGGCATTAAGACTCACCAGAAACTGTGCACTGCAGCAAGAGCCATCTAAATGTAAATCATAATTGTCTTTCAACTTTTTCTATGCATTTCATGCAATGTTGATAGCAACTCCAGTCAGTAGTTTGTATGAACACTTAATTTTCTTCATCAGTTTGAGGCTAGATTGATCTTGCTACTAATCTGGATGATGTCTGGCTTTGTGCCTTATTTTTAGACTTAAAAAAAAGTGTACTTTAAGATTGAGCCTGATAGTAGAAATGTTGAATGTTCAATATTTCTAATGAGCATACCTGCTTGAATTATTTTTCAGCATTTACCATACACCGGACCATGACTTTGCTGTCTGCACAACTCTCAGCTTACCTGGGAAATACAGGAAGCACAAAGCCCTTCCTGGCTCATTGCTGGTGCCATTCAGAGGTGCCCATATCAGGGAGCTGTGAATCTAAATCTCCCATGTATTCTCAAAAGAGGGACATGCATATCCAAGACAGCAGTGTTATCTGTCTGGCTTGGATATGATGGAGTCCATCTCTTTCCTTGAGAGAAAATGGGACCATCTCAACTCCTGCCTTACATTAAATCATTCAATTAAGTGCCTACCAGCTTCAATGAATCTGCATCAAAGGAAAGTGGAGTTTGTTGAACACAGTAAGAAATAATCAACTCTTCTTTCCTAATAAACTAAACAGAATGAGGGAACATCAGTTGGCGTCAGCCTTAGACTATATGTATTGCTCTATTTCTCTGACCAGCAGAGGTTTTTTTCTGGGTCATCTAGAATTTCCCCTAGAACCTAGCAGAGGACAGAAACTACTCTTAGTAACTAGTCTGCACATAGTCACGATTTAGAGAGCAAAAAGTGTTAATAGTATGGACACAGGCTGATCTGTGCCAGTCAGCCTAAGAAACAAAGGATTATGTTGGACACAGGTAGTTTATGAGAGTAGATGTAGCTGGGGCTTAGATTAGCCCCATTTGCCTCCAGACACCCCTAACCAATGCCAGATGCAGATATTTTCAAGCTTCTCTTTTGTTAAAATATCACTGCACATAAATCATTACTAAAACAGCATCTCAGTTGAAAACAGCAGGCAGCACTTTGAGCTATTTCCATTGCCATGTCACTGGGTTATGATCTGATGTGATTTAAAAGTTCTGATTGTTTTTATTCAAACCAAACAATTTACATCTCTCTTTGTGACCTTGCCAACATAAATATATCAGGGATGAGGAAGGGTCACAGTTTGACCTACGTGCTTGGCCGTAGGAAGCAGTTCTCAACCACATGAACCTGATGTAGAAAACCATTTGCTTTTAATCAAATGGAAGCCTGAACTGGTAAACAGGAATTGATGCTTAGAAAACCATCTGAAATACAGAGGAGAATAATAACAAGTTCTCAGGGATATTCTTCAGAGAACAGCACTTGTGAGACACTGGATCATGTTGCCCAGGGAGGTTGTGGCTGCTCTCTCCCTGGAGGTGTTCAAGGCCAGGTTGGATGAGGCCTTGGGTGACCTGTTCTAGTGAGAGGTGTCCCTGCCTATGGCGGGGGGTTTGAACTGGATGATCTTTGAGGTCCCTTCCAACATAAACCATTCTATGGTACTATGATTCTATGATTATGAACCCATCATCATCAAAAGAACAGCAGATGCCCCAAGGATCTCTGAAATTATTTTATTATTATTGGTTTGAATAAAAACCCATAACAGCATAGTTAGGAAGAAAATTTTGTTTGTGGTTATTTACTGTTAAGTTTTTCCCAAGAGTATCAGTTGAAATAATAGAAAGATACTCTTCATTCTTTTTGGGTTTTTTGTCCTGTAAACCTTGGGTTTTAAGAATTATTATTACTTGGGTGGTGGTTGTGGTTTTATTTGTTTTGTTTTGCTTTGCTGTGTTTTGGTTTTGTAGTGAGTTACCTTATAGAATCATAAAATCATAGAATCATAGAATGGTCTAGGTTGGAAGAGACCTCAAAGATCATCCAGTTCCAACCCCACGCCACAGGCAGGGACACCTCCCACTAGATAAGGTCACTCAAGACCTCATCCAGCCTGGCCTTGAACACATCCAGGAAGGGAGCAGACACAACCTCCCTGGGCAACCTGTTCCAGTGCCTCACCACCCTCACTGTGAAAAACTTCTTCCTAACGTCCCGTTTAAATCTCCCCTCCGCCAATTTGAACCCATTCCCCCTCGTCCTGTCATTACAAGACCTTGTGAACAGTCCCTCCCCAGCCTTCCTGTAGGCCCCCCTCAGATACTGGTAGGCTGCTATAAGGTCTCCTCGAAGCCTTCTCTTCTCCAGGCTGAAAAGTCCCNAAGAGCAGAGTAAAGGGGGAGAATCCCCTCCCTTGCCCTGCTGGTAATGCTTCTCTTAATGCAGCCCAGCACACAGTTGCTATTTGAGCCGCGTGTGCACACTGCAGGCTCATGTTGAGCTTCTCATCCACCCAGACCCCCAGGTCCTTTTCCTCAGAGCTGCTCTCCAGCCACTCACCACCCAGCCTGGATTTGTGCTTGGGATTGCACCTGACCCAGGTGCAGGACCTTACACTTGGCCTTGTTAAATTTCATGAGGTTAGCCTGGGCCCACCTCTGCAGCCTGTCCAGGTCCTTCTGGATGGATCCCTGCCCTCCAGCAAGTCAACTGTGCCACACAGCTTGGTGTCAACTGCAAACTTGCTGAGAGTGCACTCGATTCCTCTGTCCATGTCACAGACAAAGACGTTAAACAGCACTGGTGCCAGCACTGACCCCTGAGGGGGGGCAACTCAAGTATCACAGAATTCCAAGCTAACTTAATTTCTTATGTAAATTATTTTGCCTGATCTTAATTTATGTCAAGTAATTTTTAAATAAAAGTCTTGGGGAGAACTGAAGCAGAATCTTAATGTCTTCTCTCCAGACTTCACGTAGCTTTTAATTTGTGCCTTTCAAGCAGCCTACAGACTAAGCGAAGAATAATCATGTGTTTTATTTACATTCTGAATAATATGCACAATATTCTTGTCATTCTAGTAGACTTTCCTGTATTTTACTTAATGATTGTTGCTACAAAACCAAAGCAATAAACCACAGAAGCAGTTTTTAGGAATTAGGAGCAGAATGGAGTTTCTCCCTCTCCCTAGTTGTGTGCTGTAACCACAGTATCACAATTATGTCCTCATTGTGTGACTTTTTTTTCCCGATTCCCAGAGGCCCTTTTCTGGAAGAATGGGGAGAGTGCCTTTACTTTGCAACACTGTTAGGTTAATAACTTAGATGTTAGGAACAAGTTTGAATGTTAGCAACAATTTCTTTACCATCAGGGTAGTGGAACACTGGAACGTATTTCTTGGGGAGGTGGCTGGGGCCCATCCCTGGAGATATTCAAGGTAAGGCTCTACTGGCCTCTGGGCAACTTGATCTATTTGAGTGTGCTGGTTTGAACTAATTGGAGGATTTAAATGAGAAATTAGGCTATAGGCTGAGAAAGGAAAACACTGATGATGCTACTTCACTCATAGCTATATTGAGAAAGAAAAAAAAATGTTTAAGAGTTGTAACCCAAATTTAGATAAGTCAGACTGCTTCAGACCACTTTGGGCTGTGGCTGCTGCTACATGGCTCTTTCTCCCTGCCTTTAGTAGTTAGATCTGAACTAACCCCCTGGCTGATCTACCTTCACCTATCTGCTGCATAAAACAGATAGTGAGATAAGATTGGGGAAGGGGGAAGGTGGTAGGGGTGGTTAGAAACCCCTCTTAGGGATTTTAATCTCTGGGAGGGGTGTGGTGTTTCTGTATTACCTTTTTACTGTATATATCTGTAAATATCTGTTATACATTGTAAATATCTGCTTGTATATTTTTCAAAGCTGTAAATAAAAGGCTTCATTTATTAACTTCCAGCTGACTGAGTCCTAGCCTGGGTTATTTCAAAGTGTGTGGGGGGCAGATAACTGCCGAACCACCACATTGAGGATGCCCCTATTGACTGCAGAGGTGGTTGAACTGGATGACTTTCAGAGGTCCCTTTTTTGCTATCTTGTAAAACATGATTAAAGAGTTTAAAAAAAAAAATACTAGGGAATATACTTTTTAGCCAGAAAGGTCACTCATTTTGCTTTTTATTGATCAGTTTTGTCTGATTCAACAGAATTACTTACTATTGCTACAACGGCATGTATGCAAGACCTGTCACAGCAGTGGCCCTTGGTGGCTCCTGAGGAGAAGAAAAGCTCTTTCCTGAAAATATGCATTTGAATTTATGCTACACTGAGGCAGCACTAAGTTCATGCCCAAGAGCTACATATACTTCTTGGTGATGAGCTTAAGACATGCCTCTATCTGGTTGAGCAATACTTTCCAACAACTCTATAAGCCTTTGTACATATGTACAGGGATGTAAGTCTCAAAAGACAATGTTTAAATGTAGAAATTGGTGTTTAAGGCCTGAATTTCTTCTTGGACTCAGTACAGGACTTCTTAGAATTCACAGCCGAAACTCTGCAAAGGTTCACATTAAATGATTGAGTGACCTTTTCTGCAATTCTGTACTAAATGGGAAGGGAAAAAAAACCAACCCACACCCAAGACTAACAATAAAATCATATATAAAATCTTAGATAAAAAGGATTCCTGGAAATGTCTAGTCCGACTCCCTTGTTCACCACAAGGCTAGCATCAGATCTGAGTGAGGCAGATGGAGCCTGATTTAAGGTTTGGTTAGGGTCCCAACATCCTCAAGGATGGAGCTTCTATCATTTCTGTGGACTCTTTTTTCCGTGGTTAAATACTTTTATGATTTTTTTTTTCCTTTGTGTTTTAACATTCTTTATATCTTAACTGAAACATAAAGAATTCCCAGTGACCAGGAAAAATAAGATGGGTTCATGAGGAGAGACTGAACAGATAAAAGAAGTAAAAGTGGTACAGAGAGAAGGATGGACATTCCATTTTCCAGGAGGAAGCAATCATTTGTATCAACACTCTGGGATCCTGAAATGACTGTCAAAAGAAGAACAAGAGCAGTGGAGGACTCAGGGAATAATTCTACCCATCAGTAGGCCCTGAGCCTAGTTTTTAAGATTAAAAACTTGGTCATCAGGTGAGCTTTGCAAAACTTCCATGCTTCTCACTCTCACCATACTGACCTTATTATCAGAATCTTAATTACCAAAACAAACTACAGGGAAAAAAAACTACTCAACATTCTATTTTTAGCTGCAGCCAGTTGCAGCTGGGCATGAGAATAATAGCAATGGTTAGTTGTCCATGGAAATGACAATGATGTTTGTGAATAAACTTCCCCGAGTTTACATTGGGAGATTGCTAAAAACAATATGGTCAGTTGCTTAGTGGGGGTCAAACATTTAAAGGTTCCCCACAGGTGGTTTCTAAATTCTCATCCATGTTTTTTAAAAACAATTATTTTTATTGCTTCTCCTCATCTGTCTGCTAATGCTGTGGGATCTCAGCAGCTCTTCAGAGACAGCCAAATAATCCTCACTTTTCTGCATATTCTCTTTCATTTGGTATCTCAGAGGTAGTATCTCCGTAACAATCCAAACACAGCTAAAATGTTACTGAGCTTCCTGCAATACAGAGAATAACTACCAACCCAGCACATCACTGTTGTTCAGCTTGCTAGTGTGACACTTCAAACTGCTAGGTCTGTGAAGGAGTTTATATTAATCTTTAATGCAGAGGACTTCAGGGAGACTTTTAAAATGCGACACAATTAATTAACAACAGAATGACCTTAGCAATTCACATTACATTGGGATAATTGAGTGAATGAGATGATGCATCTGAACTGATACAAAATCAGCTTGGATGTACTGAATGACAATAGACATGCAAAGACATCACCACAAACTGATGTACAGGTGAAAGTTGCATCAGTAGAGCTGATGCAGTGGAGTCACATTTGGATCATTAAAGTAATCCCACAGGCTGTGTGAGTACATATTTCATCAGAAGAACTGCTTACTTTAGACTATGACTGTGTCTAAAAAAAGTATAAGCTGTTTGCCAGAGCTTTTTTTTTTTTTTTATAAGTCTTGCACTAAAGTTATATCCAAATAAAAATCTCCATCATATACAAAGCAAACTCTGCATCACAACCTTTCTGTCCCTTTTAAACACTACCTCCTATTCAGGATACTCCTGTGGAGCTCAGACTCATTGCCTGGAACTTCCTTGTTCTCTGCCTCTCTTGGTTTCACTCCCCTAACATTTTCTACAAATAGTGGGGTTTTTTCTGCATCACTTACTCCCCTATGCTAGCTTCTGCTTCCCCCAAAACTATCTACATAAATGGTTTGTAAGAGCTCTTTTTTTTTTTTTCATCTTAGACCCCAACATTAGAAAATAAACCTCCACCACGTGTGCATACTTGGCTGCAGCCAGATAAATAGGCACTTCCCCTAAGCCTTCTCTGTTCTTTTAAGACCTTCTGATATTTTCTTTGAAGATATTTTATCTCTGCTCATGTTTCATTTCTGACTGCTCTTACCAACAGTCCTTTGTCTTTAGTTCATTGTAGCAATATAAACAATACCAAGTAGGTATTGTAGACAATAGCTAGGATTGAAACAAATGCCTCCATCATCTACGAACTCTTTTATAAGGTACTCTTCCAAAATCTGGCTCTCGGTTGAAATAATTATGGTACTTTGAAAACAAGGTAATTATTTCCAATTAAGCCACTTTTATTGCACAATTAAAGTGCCATATGGAAGAGGTTTTGCCTTCAAAACAGCTAGGAGTCATCTGAAGAATTTTAAAAAGGCTAGTCCATTCCCCTTATGAAGGCAGGAGGAAAATTCCTCAGGAACAAGCCTAACTCACCTGCTCACTGATTCAGGTAGCAGCTCAACTGTGATGACTTGAAATCTAGTTCATATATAGCACCACTCCCTTTAAGCTCCTCTGAGAGAAAAGTCACTACTCCTTATTTCAATGTTTACAACTTGAAACTGCTTTAGGGCACTAATGATAGAAAACAATATGACATATACTTCTGAATAGTAAAAGGTGAATAGGAGTCTGAGATAGTTTTTTATTCTACAGCTGGAGAGGTTAAGAATAGAAATCCTGAAAATAAAAGAACTGGCATGTACAAAGCTAATAAGCTCTACTGTCCATTTATAAGAAGAATGAGGGGAAAAAAAAAAAAAAACCCAACCTAAAAAACCACATGCAAATATTTCTACTAATAGACCAGACTGAAGGCAAAAGAAATAATGAAAAAGCCTCACTTCCAGATTAGCCAATTTCAATGCTGTTTCCAAGCTTTGTGCTTTGCCACAGATATTGACCGTGCAGAAGGTTGAGAGCAGCAAGCTCTGGAGTGGCAGTTCTGAGGCATGGCTGTGAATGTTAGGGGCTGGTCCGTGATGAGAAGGAGCTACATCACATTAAACATCTGTGTCTTGCCATGTAGCTGTTTCCATCCAATTAGTCTACTATTCCTTGCATTTCCAAGGCAAATATCTTAGGTTCTTCTAGGCTTAAATTTTTCCTGCTGCATCTTAAATGGAGAGACAATTAAAATGGACTACAGCTGCTCCTATATTGCATTAGATGTTAATACAGAAATTAAAAAATGCTTTCTCTGTCCCTTGACAGGTATTTCAGTGACACTTTTATTGCTGTGCTAGTATATGGCTTACAGATTGTAGAGCACACATGAAATTTGTTTGAATGTAAGCCCCAAAATCTGTGATAATTTTTTTATCCCTTGTGCAATGCTGTAAACTGTTTATAACTGTTTTTTGACATTCTCCAGGTTTGCTCAGAAAAAAAAGAACAAGCTATATTATATGCTTCCAATTCAATATTGCAGACAATTACTATTCTTTTTTTCATACATGTTTATCTTTTCAGGTTTAGCAAGGAGATATTCTAAAATTCAAGGCTTCCTTGATACAGATAACTTCTCTGCAGAACACCTTCTAATGACATACTTCATAGTTCTTATCAAGACCGGGTTTTTAACCTGTTTCTCAAATAAGCTTTAACAAAGCAGGACTAAACCCAATTCTGCTCTACAAAAACTTTTATGAGGAGAAGAACAAAGAAAAGTTTTGTATGGATTTTTTTGTTTAAGTGTGCCTTTTTGCCATAATTATGTTCCCATTATTAGACCATGTTTAATCCCGTATTTGCCTCTTCCTGGTGCTAAAATTGTGAAAACATCATATCTTAAATAAGATCATTTTAAGTGCTTCCTGGAAAATATACATCAAATTACCTAACAGAAAAAAATATAGAGTACCAAGGAAATTATTTTTTAAATAATGTCTAATTCCTGCAGAATGTTCCCATAATTCCTACAGAAATCTCAAAGGAGGTTGACTACTATATGAAGATCATTGCTTACCACGGTCGTCACAACTATTCAACACAAGTTTCTTTTTGTTACCTATAATTTCTTACAGTTCTTCACTACGTTTAAGTCCTGTGTCCTCTCCTGGGCTGCAAATCCTTTGGAATCCAAAATGTTTTGTTGTTATATATTTAGAGAGTTATACAATGGAATGGCAGTCACAAGATAAGACTAATTCAAAGAACAAAACATGTGCAGAATCTTAGAGCAATCAAAACCACACTGGGCTTTAATTTCAGAGGCATCTCTCAGATGTTATGATACGAACCATATAACAATAACACTTGAGATCAACAGGCAGTAACATTTTAACATCATTTTACTGCTAAAACAAAATGTCTGAGTTGCTGCATGCTGAAAACATCCACTGGAAATATCTTGATTATTCCAGGACAAATATAATTGTTTGATTCCCAGTACAATTAAAAGAAGCCACAACCATCCTATGTGTAAATTATCGATATTGCTATTATAAATAATATTAATCACAATAACAGTACCTGCGGGTTGAATTTCATGTGATGCTATTTAACCTAGGTTTAGGACCCTACAGGTGTCATAGGCATTCTTCATGCCTGCTTCTTACCTGGCAGTAAGATGATATTCCATTTGGCTCTTAGCAACCTTCCAATGCTGAAAACAGAGTAGGTGCAACCTTCAAGGCTGGCATTGCCTTTTCTAGTCATGTAAGAGAAGATTAAATTAATTTCATGCACATGGCAGACCACCTACAGGCCAATTTAAAATCTTTGTCTGGAGCACCAACAACCTGCCATTGCTATCAAAAAGAGACCAGATTTAATCTGCTACAGCAAACACTGCAACACTAGAAAATGACAGGGTTTGGTGATTTAGAGAAATGGAATATCAAATAGATTAGTCAAACATCAATCTGCTATCCTTCCCTTATGCCAAGGAAGACATTACTGAATGTAAAAACAAGATAATAGAATGGAGAAACAAGTGCTCTGCTGATCCTGTACACATTAATAGTATCATATCAAAAAATGACTAAAGATTGCCATGAGTCAATGATTCCTCCTAAACATTTTGTCTAAGAACACCTACCATCCCCAGCTTTACTGGCAATGAGCAGATTAACATGCCTCAGTTATGATGGGAACTCAGTTTGAAAAAAAATCCTTGTTAATATCACCACATCTACATCAGTGGCAAGCCACTTAAAAGATATCTTTAGATACTCTCCATTTTCTGATGAAAGAAACCTTCATATAGAAGATAAGGGACTTGGAGGCAAGAGTTTCATTGCTGGTGCAAAGTACTTGCCTAGGAACGCAGATGAAGTAAACTTTGTTCTTATCTGCTAGACCAGGAAAACACAGCCGTATATGCAAAGTATATGATGAAGCAATGTCTTGGAAACATAAGCCAGATTCTTTAAAAAACCTGCCTGGCATTCTGTCAGCTCCATAAAGGGATGCTTTAGAACTCAGCTAAGGGACTCTGCATCTGAGATGACACAGTGCAAGTCTTTTTTTTTTTTCAGCCCAGATTTCCAGGATTTCTCTAGTGTTTATCACCCTTGCAACCTCAACATCCCTGGATGGCCAAGCCACAGTCCCGGGGTTTCCACATTTCCTGGTTGTGTTGGTTTGAGCAGATTGGAGAATTTGAGTGAGAAATTAGACTATTGGCTGAGAGAGAGAGTTAAACCTACAATGTCACTTCACCAGTTTCACTGAGACAGAGAAAAGAAGGTTGTTTTGAGAAATGTTCCCAAAACATGAGATAAGCCAGTTTGCTTGCAGAGAGTCAGTCTGCTCTGGGTCCGTGCTGGCTTCGGCAGCTTCTTTCCTTTGTCTCTCTGCCTTTGAACTAATTCAGAGTAAAATCACTAAAACCATTCATTCCTTCCTGCCACTAATCTTTCTGACCGATCTTCAGCTTATCTGCAGCATCATCAAGTGGTGAGATAAAGCTGGGGGAAAGGGGGAAAGGTGGTAGAGGGTTTTGGTTTCCCTCTCTTGGGGATTTTGGTCTCCAGGAGGGGTGTGGTGTCTGTATTCTCTTTTTGCTGTATATTTCTGTAAATATCTGTTATATCTTGTAAATATTTGCTTGTATATTTGCATTGCTGTAAATATAAAGCTTCATTTGTTAACTTCCAGTGTGTTTTTCTGAGTTTTAGCCGGGGTTTCAAAAGGTGGGGGGGGCAGGTCACTGCAAACCCACTACACTGGTTCATGAAAGAATCAGGGATGCAAAGAAAGGAGTTTCCAGGAGCTGAAATGTTGGTTTCATATTTTATTTAAAAATTGAATAGGATTATTTTCCCCCAGACCAAAAAGGAAAAAAAAAAAAAAAAAAAAGAGAGAGAGAGAGGGAAGAAACAAAGAAGGCGTTTCCTTTCCCTTGGAAAC
This sequence comes from Psilopogon haemacephalus, assembly GCA_013396835.1. Classification (NCBI taxonomy): domain Eukaryota; kingdom Metazoa; phylum Chordata; class Aves; order Piciformes; family Megalaimidae; genus Psilopogon; species Psilopogon haemacephalus. Next base: position 178,665 of record VWZI01022034.1, on the reverse strand, counting down.
ATGAACAAGGTTTAACACACACACACAAGCACATGCATATACAATCCTACCAGACCCTCCCCACTTTGATCTGGCTGACAGAGGGATTTCCTCTTAGGATGTGTTTTATACTTCAGTAACTGCAGGATACAGATCTAGATGGATTTAATATCTCATACAATAAAACAGCTCCCTATTTGTAGTTTAATTAAATTTATTGTATACATCCACAGGAAACATCTCCTTCCCGTAACAAGAAAAATACTTTGAGATCTGCTATTAAAAACCTCGACACGGCTAAGAATCACTATTCCCAGTGAAAAGGTCATACAGAATAGCCTAATGTGTGCTTTTTGTTGCTGTTGTTGGTGGTGGTTTTAGGTTTTTCACTTTTGAATGAAATTCAAGTCTCCTTTCTAGCATTAATTCCAATTGTAGCTTCACTTCTACCACTTGCTACTTGAGATAGCAAATAGAGAATAAAATGCTTATGAATGGTATTTAGTAGGTAATTTCTTTTTAAATCCTCTTGTAATTAACATGCAAGTATTTTGTATTAAAAGAAAAATCTCTTTTTCAAAGGAATACTGCAAAGCATGAAGAACTGTTATTCATTCAGCAGTGCAGGTGCTCCAGGGATTTATGAGCCTTAACAGCATTACAGGAGGGTGATGGAGTGAGCAGAAGACAGAGACAAGTGAAGAAACAGCCATTTGCTGAGACCTGGTTGGAAAAGCATGAAAGAGTGGAAGGAAACTTCTGGGTGGCTCAGGGAGCAATGCAAATAAAAAAGTCCTTTTTGGGAAGGTTGTTTGTTGTTTTATTTTGCTTTGTTTTGTTTTTTTACATTATTGAAACTGTACTTGATTCTTAATCAGGATAAAGGCTTTCCTTTCCCAGTGAGGAATGGTGTTCTTTTCTAATCAATCTTATTCAATTTAAGGATTCCATGCTTCATCTCTGATTCTGGAAAAAAAAAATAATTAAAATCTATCACCCACAATAAAAAAAAATAAATAAATTTGAAAATGGAGAACTGAAATCCACCAGTCTGTTTGTTATGCTGTTTGTTTTGCTTTGTTTTCCTAAGAGCTGAATATCAGCATCCTGTTAATTCCTTTATGAAGGTTAATTTTCTGGGAAACTGAGTAAACAGACAAGTGTTTTACAGTACAAACCAGCCTTGTAAATATATTCCTGGTCAGCACCTGTGCCCACGGTCATAAGTAAAAGACTTGCAATGGTCAAAGCTGCCAATATATTTTAAAAGACAGAGTAATAACAGGGTGGATGAGCAAGGACTAGAACTGGAAGAGAGGGGAGGAAACAGGGTTCCACTCTTAATTTAAAAGGTGAATTATTAATCTCCACCTCTTTATCTTGCTCTATAAAATCCACATGCTTAGACTGCCTTCTGACCCACGTAGTGGATATGGGTAGCTGTGAAGGAAAGGAGAGAGAAGAAATTCATTTGTGTGTGAGGGAACAGCTGCTTCACAACAAAAAACCAGCATGGACAGAAAAAAACCACCTTTTTTAAAAAAATGAAATATTAAATTTAAATATATTATACATATACTATATATAAAATAAATGTCA